>JAGFNQ010001785.1:167452-206913 GCA_024364735.1 Boesenbergia rotunda
TGCACCGCAACTTGTTGAATGGAGAAAATAGGAACCGTTTTCTTCCACGACCGTTGCATGCAAAGCCATGCATGGCTCCATGCGCTTCACGCGTGAAGGAAGAAACAGCAGAAGCTGTTTCCTTCTAATGCGTGGCTCCCTGCGCCATGCGTGGCTCCCTGCGCTTCACGCGTGGAGGAGAAAAGAAACAGCAGAAGCTATTTTTTTTCTATTGGTCACTGTTTGGAGAGGAGAAAACTTCTTCGGCGCCGATGACCCGAGAGGGTGAGAGAGAAGAGAGAATAGGCTAGGGTTTTTTGTGTTTCAATTGGATTAATTCTAATCAATCATCAACTTGATTCCATGCCACCATGGGATATATATAGGACTATGATAGGGACCATGAGGAGGAGTTGGATCTTGGCCTGCTAATGGATCCAAACCCGATTCATTAATGAGGATCCATTCCACTAAAGGATCCCTATTGAATTACCTCACCAACCCCCATATTTACATAAGGACTCTACTTATTACGAGTCGTCCATCCCACCGTGTTGAAGATCTCGAATGCCCATTAATTAATTTAAATTACTAACAATTCAAATTAATTAACCTCTGAGTCCTTGACTAGTATCACCCGACCTTATCATCATGCCGGATCAAATCTACCTGCAGGGTTTAGCATGATGAACCTTTCTAGCTCATCAAGGGGGCATCATCAACCCGACTTACCAGGACACGGATTCCATCAATAATCAATGACACATCATATTATTAATACTATCTCCCAACTTACCGGGCCTATCGATCTAGCAGAATAGATCTCGCCCATTGGTAAATCAAAGAAACAATAATTAATAATATATGCCTATTATTATATCGGGATTAAGGGATCGTACTCCATAAAGTCTGAGGTCCTATCTAATTATCGAGTCAATACAAATTGGATAACCTCGGGTTTTGTTCCTGCTCAATGTACTCAAAGTACACTAGTATAATTCTATGGTCAAGACCAACCACACATAATTACACTACAACCATCTCGATGGGTTGTCCAATTCCATCTCGGTTGTGAGCCTCTATTTATACTAAGCAAGGAACTGATAACATGATCTTCCGTGTGACACCACACACCATGTTATCTACAATGTAAAGTAATTGGACTTCATGCATGTACTAATATAAACAGACACTTAGTGTAGTTGTGATTCTCTTTTCAAAATGAAGATGTTCATATAAAGAAATCATGTCTTTTAGTATACACATCTAACGGTACTATCATCTCACCTCCTCCTAATATTATGTTGTTCAAGTTTCAAGTAAGTCTAGTCGTTAACTAACCATTCCTAAGTCTAAGCAGAATGATATTGCGAAAAAATAAACATGCATCAAGCAGAAAGAAAATTATCTAAGTATAAAAATAGTTTTTATATTGGCTTCCCCTGGACTGAAGCCTCGATAAGGGTTAGGCAAGATGTGAATCTTGTCCTTGGGGATCCAATATTGGTTTGGTCCAGCTTGTTTGTTCAATCTCAGCTTAGGGATGCATGCTTGGACTCGGGTTCTAGTTTGGTTCAATACAAAATAATACGATCGTTGTCGCAAGTTGGTTCATTAGCCTAGTCCGAATCGATTTAGAACTGACTTCTGTTTTCCAAGAATCATGTCATGATTCTTAAAACCCGAAGTGATTCTTTCTAATGCGACTCTGAGTTCCTTGACTTGAGCTTTCAAGGAGGAATTTTCTTCCTCAAGCTTTTGAACTTGAGTCGAGGTTCCTTCTTGAACTGACTTGGTCGAGGAACTCGAGTTGACTTCCTCCTTCAGGAGTTTGACTTCTTGTTGGAGGGTTTCAACCTGAACGTTGGCTTTTGCCAACTTGCAAGACAGATACGAGATAAGATCGTAAAGCTCCGATTCATGATAGCCTCTTATCGTGATTCGTCCGTCCTCCGAGATCGTGAGCTTTTTGGTGCTGACATCTTCATCAGGTTCTGAAACTGTTACGGAGTTGATGTCTTCCGAGGCGGTCAGTGCGAGGAGGTTGGAGTGCGGGGCCTCTTCTTGTCACGCCCCGAGGAGCTGCCCGTCCAATACCGATCGGACTGCCACTCCCTCGACCGACGGACAATTCAGAAACCTAACCTCTACGACCACCTCAGATGATTGTACAACAGCCTATAGGGCTGGAACAACCGTCTGAAATCAACAAAAACGACGACAAAGCTGCGTACTGATACGACTTACGACAAACGCAAAGCACAAGGCCTCTATGGCTCACAAAAGTACAACTATACCGCCGTATAAAATGGCAAAATCAAACACGAATATAGCAGCGGAAAAGTAAAGTAAAAGAAACAGAAAACGGGTACCAACATGTACCACCAACAAAGTAAAAGAGACATCCCGGAATCATCTCGAAGAAATGCGCGAATTGGGACAGGCTGCCGGGCACTCCAAACAATCATCCTGAAATAAAAACAGGGAGCTAACGGGGTGAGTCCTAAGAACTCAGCGAATACAAACTGATATGCACAGGAAGAAAATAATAGCAGTATGTCACCGTCTATCTATCTACCACAATACTGAAGATAACTGCAGTAAAAAGAAATGCAGAACTGAACTATAAGCAGTAAAAGAACTACATACCTACCTACGTCGATCCAAACCCGGTAGTATGCATGTCAACCAAGTGCAACAATCATGTGCAGTAAACACAACCAAGTGCAGAGATGCAGAGCATGCTCATGATGCAACATGGGTCACCCCTGACGCCAGTCGGTGTAGGTCGCAGTACACGCGAACCGAGTGGGTAGGGCTCTGACCTGGTCTTCCCTGCACGAACAGACGGTCTATGAGGCAGTACACGCGAGACCGAATGGGTAGGGTCGGAGACCATAAACGTACCCCACCATCGGGTGAAGTAACGCTCTAAACGTCCCTGCTATCATCGGATAGGTAGGGGACCTGCCGCAGTGCCCGGGTCCGCCAACGGGGCTGCACGACAGGTCATGTGGCAGGTCTGACGGCCCATCTCAACCACTAGGGGAGTCAAGGGTCGCCTACATATGCCCCTACACGAGTAGCAAGTACGACGGTCATCTCAACCTTCAGGGAGTCAAAGGTCGTCCCCTATGCTACATGCAATAATGATGCGTGTCACTATCCCATGCATCATCCACTATCTAACCCTGCTGTCATCTACATGATATGTAGTAGTCCATATAACCGGTATGCACCAATACCTAAATCCTAGCGTAAGATATAAGGTAAACTGTGCATCATCAATCCATACAGATATAGTAAGCAGTAAAGCTAACGGATACAACTACCGAAGCAAAAGCATAGAGATAAAGATATCAGATATCCCTACTGCTAACTAAGTCTAGCTATGCATAAACAGAGGTACCCGCCTCGATATGAAGAAGTCCAGACGTCGAGAACCCCCCGTCCAAATATAATAGCCGCGATGAATGGATCAAATCAATGTCCTGCATCAAAGAGCAAAAATTATAAATTATCACTTAGCCAAATATACCCTCTAATTTAATTAGGATTAATCCTAATCAATTAATCCCAATTAAACGCCCATTTGATTAATTAGAGTTAATTACCATTAATTAATCCCAAATTAAACTCTAACTTCCTTACCAACACACCATCTAAATAATTAGGATTACTTGAGAATAATTAATCCCAATTCATGATCCAATTCCACCCAAATCAATCAAGGTTCAACTTAGGTCTAACCTAAACCAAACCTAATAAACCAAGTCTCAATTAATCCTAACTCATCACCCTCTTCAACACATCACCACACGGCAACCCCACCCAAATCAAGAACAGAAGTTGCCCTAGCCAAATTCTGAATGCAAAACAGGGCAAGAACCGAATTAAATTCATCCAACATCCCACAGAATCATTTCACCCAACTCACACAGATCAATTCATCCAATTCAAACAAAAACTCAAAAATTCCAATTCATCAACCATTCAAGCATACTCCGAATCCAAGGATTCATACCTGGAATGAAAACGAGAAGCTCTCCTTTGCCCTAGATCTGATGAGACTAGAACGGAGGAAAAATGGAGACGACTAAAGCCCAACCCTCGATCTTGGCTACCAACCGAACTGGGATACCCACGCTGCAACCCTCCACTGGCCGGAGAACCCAGATCACGGATTAGCTCAAGACCCTACATGATTACAAGGATTGAATTCGAGATCAAAGGAAGAGAACTCACCAGTAGTCGAGAGGAAAAAGAAATCGACAATGTCTCGCTCCGACGAGGTCAGAAAAGGAGCAGACTCGTCGCTCCGTGACCCTGATCGATCGCCCACCGTAGGGCTCGACGAAGACCGAAGAAGAAGACCACGAGCTGAAACCCATGAGATCGAAGAAGAAGAGGAAGTCGATGCGCTGAGATTGCTTGGCTGCGCCTTAGGGCTTGCGATGAAGAGAATGAAGTGGTTCGGTCTCTCTCTCTGCTGGCTGCGGCGGAAGGCGAAGAGGAGAAGAGGGATCGCAAAGATTTTTGCTGCGGCTAGGTCACGGAGAATGGGGAAACCGAAGAGTTATAAGTAGCTGGTCTTTTTGCAATTTGCCCCCCCCCCTCCGATTTTGGCATATTCGCTGCAAACCCTTAGGTTTAGGAAACTTACCTTTAAGCCCCTCCGATTTTTCCCCAAAGGCTAACATTCTCCCCCACTAACAAAAATTTGGTCCCCAAATTTCAACATCCAATCATGTCAGGCACAATCATACAGTATAGAACACTGAACCAAACGGGGATGCAGTATAAATACTGAATGAAATAACTCATACGTACCTCAAGCAAATAGATGGGCGTAGCGAGCTCGGATGGTATCCTCTAGCTCCCAGGTCGCCTCGGCGTCAGAATGGTGCATCCATCCGACCTTAACCAGTCGGATTGTCTTACTCCTCAACTGACGCTCCCCATGCTCTAGGATCCGTGTCGGAATCTCCTCGTAGATAGCATCTGGCTGCAGCGAACCCGGAACCTCTGATAGAATTTGTGCTGGGTCGGCCACGTATCTCCTTAGCATAGAGACGTGGAACACATCATGCACACCGGCCAAGGAAGGAGGAAGTGCCAGACGGTAAGCTACGGCTCCGATCCTCTCCAGAATCTGAAAAGGTCCAATGTACCGCGGAGCTAGCTTACCTCTAAGTCCAAATCTCTTCACCCCTTTTGTGGGTGAAACACGCAGAAAAACATGGTCGCCTGCCGAGAACTCCAGGGGTCTCCGTCTCTGATCCGCGTAACTCTTCTGGCGGTCCTGTGCCTCTGACATCCTCCGTCTGATAGTGCGTACAAGCTCCGCCTCCTGCTGAGCTCTCTCTGGTCCTAACCACTGGGCCTCCCCAACCTCCTCCCAGAGAGTGGGTGTCCGACATGGCCTACCATACAACGCCTCATACGGCGCCATCTGAATCGCCGAATGATAGCTGTTGTTGTAGGCGAACTCCACCAAGTGTAAATGATCCTCCCAGCTGCCTCCGAAATCCAGAACACATGATCTCAGTAGGTCCTCCAATGTCTGAATCATACGCTCTGACTGACCATCTGTCTGCGGGTGAAATGCTATATTGAACCGAAGGTCTGTCCCCATGGCCCTCTGCAAGCTCTGCCAAAAACGGGAGGTAAATCGAGGATCTCTGTCCGATATAATGCTCAGGGGTACTCCGTGCAATCTGACGATCTCTCGACAATATAACTCCGCTAACCTGTCGAGAGAATCCGTCCTCCGAATCGCTAAGAAATGTGCTGATTTGGTTAATCGATCAACGACCACCCAAATCGCATCGTGACCTCTCCTAGTCCTGGCAGTCCCACCACAAAATCCATCGTAATGTGTTCCCATTTCCACTCGGGAATGGGAATCCTCTGAAGTAACCCAGCAGGTCTCTGGTGCTCTGCCTTAACCTGCTGACAGACGAGACATCTCGCAACAAAACTCGCAATGTCCCTCTTCATGTTGTTCCACCAATAAGAACGCCTCAAATCACGATACATCCGAGTCCCGCCTGGGTGTATAGCGAACCGCGAACGATGAGCCTCCTGTAACAACACCTCCATGACTGGGTGTGACTCTGGCACACACAGTCTACCTCTGAAGCACAGGGCGCCCTCATCGTCCCGCGTAAAGTCAGATGGCTGCCCGGCGGAAATACGACTGCCCAGAGACTGCAGATGCTGGTCACTGGCCTGTGCCTCTCTGATCCTAGACCTGATAGCTGACTGTGCAACCATAGTCACCAACAAACCCCTCTCTGTCTGGGACTGCTCCTCTAATCCCAGCTCTGAAAAACTCTGGATCAACTCTGTGACAATCACCCGCTGACAGGCTAAGACTGCTCTGGTCTTCCTACTCAGTGCATCTGCTACCACATTGGCTTTCCCAGGATGATAGCCAATGGTGCAATCATAGTCCTTCAGGAACTCCATCCATCTCCTCTGTCGAAGGTTCAGCTCTCGCTGAGTGAAGAGATACTGAAGACTCCGGTGGTCCGTGAAGATCTCGAAGGTGATCCCATAAAGATGATGCCTCCAGATCTTCAACGCAAAAATAATAGCGGCCAACTCCAAGTCGTGTACGGGGTAGTTCCTCTCATGGTCCTTCAGCTGCCGAGAAGCATAAGCAACCACCCGTCCATGCTGCATAAGCACAGCGCCCAATCCGAGGAGAGATGCATCGGTATACAAAGTGAAACCCTCCTCTCCAGACGGCAGTACAAGAACTGGCGTAGATACAAGCCGCTGCTTCAGCAACTGAAAGCTGGTCTCGTATGCCTCAGTCCAAATAAACTTCATGCCCTTTCTGGTCAGGCGTGTCAGTGGTGCAGCAATACTAGAAAACCCCTCGACGAAACGTCGGTAGTAGCCAGCTAAGCCCAGAAAGCTGCGCACCTCGTGAACTGACTTAGGCTGCTCCCAACTGGTGACGGCCTCAATCTTCTGGGGATCGACAGAAATGCCTCCGCTAGACACAATATGGCCGAGAAATCCCACAGAAGATAACCAGAAAGCACACTTACTGTACTTCGCATACAGTTGTTCCCGCCGGAGCATCTCCAAAACGATGCGAAGGTGCTGAGCGTGCTCCTCTGCCGAACGAGAATAGATCAAAGTGTCGTCGATAAATACAATGACAAACCGATCTAAGTACTCCAAGAATACCCGGTTCATGAGATCCATGAACACTGCAGGCACGTTGGTGAGCCCAAATGGCATCACCACAAACTCATAGTGCCCGTATCGGGTACGGAACGCTGTCTTCTGGATATCAGAAACTCTGACCCTCAGCTGATGATAACCTGATCGCAGATCTATCTTTGAGTACACTGATGTATCTCTCAACTGGTCAAACAGATCATCAATCCATGGTAAGGGGTACTTGTTCTTAATAGTGACTGCATTCAACTGCCGATAATCGATGCAAAGTCTCATAGAGCCATCTTTCTTCTTCACAAATAATACCGGAGAACCCCATGGGGATACGCTGGGTCGGATGAAACCCCTGTCCAATAGCTCCTGGAGCTGAACCTTCAGCTCATCCAGCTCCTTCGGTGCCATCCGATATGGAGCCTTTGATGCCGGCGCTGTCCCCGGAATCAGCTCAATAGAAAACTCCACTTGCCTCCTGGGAGGCAACCCTGGTAGCTCCTCTGGGAAGACGTCAGAAAACTCTCGGACCACAGTAACATCTGAGATCTGAGGACCTCCACAGATATCTGTACTGATCAATGAAATCAGATATCCCCAGCATCCCTGTGACAGAAGCCTCTGAGCCTGAAGAGCGGTGATGACCGATATACCATCATCCCAAATGCCCAGGAAATCCCACGAGGGTTGGCCAGGAGGTCAGAAAGTGACCACCCTCGAATGGCAATCGACAGTAGCATGGGAGGCCGTCAGCCAATCCATGCCAAGGATGATGTCAAACTCGATCATATCCAATACGGAGAGATCCACGGTAAGGATGACATCCCCAAAATCTAGAGGACACCCCTTGGCCTCCTGGGTGACCTCCAATACCTCTCCGGAGGGTAGGGACACAGACAAAGGCTGTGCCCTAATCGTCGGTAACCTGCAGACTTTGCTCAAGAACAGCCGTGATATAAAGGAGTAGGTACCACCAGTATCAATAAGTAACTCTGCAGAATGCGCATAAAGGGAAACGATACCTCGGAAAACAGAACCGTCAGCTCTCTGAGCCTCCTCTCGGGTGAGTGCATACACTCGACCCATCTCAGGTGGCGGTGGGGGTAAGGCAGGTACCGGTGGAGGCTGTGGTGTAGAAACTCTGGACGACTGATGAGGCAGATACACCGCAGGCTGATGTCCGATATAAGACTGCTGCTGCGCTTCCACAACGGGGTGCTGAGGGATCGCTGATGAATGAGTATGCTCGGGGCCCTGCCCGAACATATAATACACATGCACGGGCGGAGGGGCGGTCGGCTGAGTCCGCGAAGAAGTCCGTGACCCCCGTCCCCCGCGCTGTGCTCGAGCCGGACAGCACGCTCTCCCTGTGATGCGACTCCGGATGCCGTATCTTGTGCCTTCCGGACATAATCACGGCTCATATGTCCCGGCAACTGACAGTAGTAGCACACTGCCTGCGCAGGGTGCACTCCGATCTGTCGTGGCTCCTGGAACCACACTGCGTGCAACGGTGTCTAACGGGGGTCCTCTGGTCGTGCTAAGAACTCTGGGAGGAGTCTGTCGTCGTACGTCCGGATTTCTGAGGCCCGGATGTAGCCCCAGAAATATCCTGCCCTGGCTGCCTCTGCCTACCTCGCTTCCACGAGGTCTGCTGTGGCTGAGGCTGTGGTGCATCAGAAACTGGTCGCTTATCCTTTTTCTTGTCCCCGAACAGTCGCTGTCGAGTTGACTCAATGATAAGGGCTCGCTCTAGCGCCTGTCGATACGATGTAATGTCGCAGGTGGACAGCTGAAGCTGAATATTCGAGGCCAGCCCTCGAATAAAATGCATCCTCCGCTCCCCATCGTCTGCTACTAACATGGGGCAATACTCCGCCAAGCGGTTAAACTCCGCATCGTACTCTAATACTGTCCGATCCCCCTGCTGGAGATGCAGAAACTGCTCACGATGAGTCATCTGATATGCTGCAGGATGGTACTTCTGTCGGAAGGCCTCTCTGAACATGCCCCAAGTAATCGGCTGCTCGCCATAGATGGTCTGCTGAGCCCTCCACCATGTCGTGGCCCGCTCTCGCATGTGGTAGGCCGCTGATAAGTACCATTTTTATTGATTATTTGAGTTGCTAAAATCCATGTTTGACCTATGTTTTTATTGCTTAATTGTGAAATTGCCCTAGGTTTTAGAACTTACCTTTATTTTAGACTTAATTACAAATTTGCATTAAATTGGATTATTTGGCCACTAAATTCTTGATATATTTTTGTAGGCATGAAGGGTTCATGGACTTGGGTCATATTGGGTCAAACTTGAGTCAGAAGTGGAACCGGATCGAATTATCAATCTTACAATTAATCCGGGCCGTCCAATTCAAATGCGGCTAGATCTGAGCCATCCGGGACAATCTGAAGCAATCCGAGCTAGGGTTAGGGTTGATCAAGCAATATGATCAAGATCTGAAGGTTTCATCCCAATCAGAGCTAAATCAACCGTTGGATCAAGCTTGGAGGGCTCTAGATCGTCTGTTCAAAGATTAAGTTGATCTGGACCATCCATTGCAAATCTGGAGGATCCGAGCTACCACAAGGCAGATCCTGACCCCTGATCATCATCATTAAAGTTTGGCTCAAATCAGGGCAAGATCAGCCGTTGGATTTCCTCAAATCAATCACAGCCGTCCATTGTTAGCTATTTAATCAAAAATTCCCAGCAGCTTCTCCTCGTCGCGTCTCCGCCGTTTCTTCGTCTTCTTCATTTGTCCATCGAGTTCTTCAGCAATTTCTCCATCAAAGAGGCGCGGCCACTCAATCCTTCATTAGAACTAGTGCTAGGTCAGTGGAGAGAGTGCTCTGTGAAGTTTCCAGATCGGATTTTGCCCAAGATAGAGTTTCGTGAGGTTTAGTGGCTCTATCACTTGATTGCATCAATCTCAGTTGTTCACCATCTTCATTGCATCCGAGCTTGCTGGAGGGGTTCCCTGGAAGGCTCGGAGCATTCCCAAACCTATATCGCAATCCACAACAGCTAGGTTGAAGCAATCGGTTGCTGTTTTCAGTTTGGGCATGGTTTGAATGGATTTGATCGCAAAGACGGATTTTCCATTGATTTGCTGAGCTTGCGGGTTCGAGGCTCACTCTTGCTTGACGATCAAGAAGCATTTGAGCTAGGGAAGGATCGAGGAGTAGTTTAATTAGTTTAAATTCAGTCAATTAGCTGTAATCTTCATTTCTGCATTTTGTTGAGTTACTGTCTTTGCATCAGAAATTTTAGTTTCGTTTTCTTAATTGTATCTGCTCAATTAGTTTCAATTCTGCAATGGTAGGAGATAGATTGCTTGTTAGTGATTAGTTGCACTAAAATTCAGCTTAGTTTATACTTCCTTGCTTGCGTGCCAATTCCCTGTCGCGTGCCAGTTTTCTGATTTTTTTTCTTCAGTGCGTATCAGCTGTAGTTTCTGAAATTTCAATCTTGCCTCTGCATTTCTTAGTTTGTTTCACATGTAGTGTGTTAATTTAGTTGAGTTAAGTTGTTTCGCTATTAGTTTCCTTTCTGAATTTTGTTTTGTTTGGACATCCTGCGTTTCCTGCACATGCTGCGTTTCAATTTGGTTTTCTGCAGTTCAGCTTCAAATTTTGCCATTCAGATTTAATTTCTGTAATCCCCACTTCTCATTTCTGAGTTGTGTCAGTAAAGCCTTGCATTAGAACTTTATGGCAATTGAATATCAGTTTTCTTGTATGATTTCTGAATCCAAATTCCTGCTGCACTGAAATTCTGCATTAGACTCTGCAATTACTGCAATTCTGCATCAGTTCAACAATTCGGCAGTTCAGTTTCAGCTGAGTTTCAGCCTCAATTCCTACATTTACAATCAATTGAATTGAGTTTCTTAGGAATCGTATGTGAATATTAGCATGGAACAACAGATTTCAGTTGTTGTTTGGCTTTAGCATCTAATTTAGTTGCTAAAGTTTACATGTTATCCCTGCATTTCTACATTTCTGCATACCCCTTCTGATTTCTTGCATTTCCTATCTGCCCTTGATTTGTTTTAATTGATCAGTGATTTTATCTAAATTCTTTCAGACCTGCAAGTTAATTCCGAATTGGTCATGAAGTTTTAGGGCACTTGACATCAATTCCTATTGGCACATCAGATTTTCCAGTCCTTGTATCAAGTTAAATCAATTTCGGCACTTTGTATCAAAAGGCAGCTTAGGCACTGTTTTGTATCAAGCTCTATGGTATTCTTAGGGTGCTATGGTGTCCAAAATCAGCTAGAATCGGATTCGAGCATTTCTGAATTTTCCTTGCATTAGTGGCTTCCAAACATTGTAGCTAGTTCGAGTGGAGTTTGCTTAAGACTTAATTTTCTGAATTTTGTAGCTAGCATTTGTGTTGAGTGTGTTTGTTCTCGAAAATTGCTATCAATGCTTTATTCCTTTGTTTAGAGTTTGTTTGCATGTGAAATCAAGTTTGGTCTTCCGAAATTGTTTAAGAGCCTTGATGGAGTTGTTCATTGGTTAAGTTCATCAATCGCCATATTTCGTTTAGCTCATTTAGTTGAGTTCTTGCTTTTCATTGCTTTTCCCATTTTTATTTGAACCCGAATATCTATTTGAAACCCGAAAACACAAATGACACATAAATACAAGTTCGAATCAAACACGACAACTAGCCCCGAGAAAAATACGACCTGTGGCCCCTATATTACATTTTCATACTTTTGATTGTAAAAGGGTTTCCAGTTATTCATTCACATCTAAATTTGAGACCCACATTCGTGACAGTCCATTTGGGTCCGTCAAATTTTTGGCGCCGTTGCCGGGGAAGCAACTAGTTGATTTGTTTGATTTTTGCTTGTATGCCTTTGGACATATCATTGGGTTCTATTTTATTTTGCTTTATCTTTTGTATACGGGTACTGACATTTTTCTTGTTTGTTTTGTGACAGGGTTGCAGGTTCAAAATGTTTTCATTTACTTACCAGCAGCCGTGTCCACAGTTTCAGCAGAACCAACCATTCAATCAGTCAACAAATCAGTTTTTTCAGCCTTTCCAAAATTTTCAGCAAAATCAACCAAATTTTCAGCCACAAATTCAGAGTGGGCAGCCACAATTCCAAGGTTTTGAGCAACCATTTCAGCAATCACATTCGAATTTTCAGCAACCCAATCAGTTTTTTCAGCCACCATTACAACAATTTCAGCAACCATAAAATTTCCAGCAGCCTTTTGAAAGTTTTCAGCCCCAAAATAATCAATTTCAGCTTCCACCTCAGCCATGGCAGCAAGAATTTCAACCTATACGGAATTTTCAACAACCTCTTCAATATTCACAACCATATGAGCCGAATTTTCAGCAACAAAACCAGAATTTCCAGCCCGCGCAATCTCAGTTTTTACCACCACAATTTCAACCTCAGATCCAAGATTTCCAGGGCTACCATTCTCAGCAAGTTCAACCATCCTTCCAACCATAATTTCAACATTTTCAGCAAGATTTCCAGTTTCAAGGACAGAATTTTCAGCAAGACACTCAGATTTTCAGCCCCTCCCATTTTAGCAGTTTAATCAAGGAGACTTTGATGATCCTGATTGGGATGAGGCTCTATACCAAAGGATGATGGAGATGTGTCAACAAATCCTACAACAACAGCAAAGTTTTCAAGAATAACAACAATGGTTTCAGAACATGCAAGAACAACAACAACAATGGTTTCAAAACATGCAAGATCGATTGAATAAGATAAAAGCCCAAAGATCAGGACAATCAGATGAATCTACAGGTGTAGGGGATTGCACAGAGCCCCAAGAATCACCTATATTGATTGATGCATCAGAAAATTCAGAGGACAGGATTGAGAGTGTAGGGGATTGCACTGAGCCCCAAGAATCACCCATTCCTACTGATTTAGAGGAATTGGAGGAGATTGATAGCAGGGCTTGTGATAGTTTTGAATTAAATTTTGAAACTTTACAGGATCATTCTATAATTTATTCTTGTGATGATTTAGTTGTTAATGATCCTAATTTTTCTAATTTGGTTGATACAGGAATGGTTGAGGGAATATGCATAGAAGATGATACCATAAGTGTAGGGGATTGCACTAAGCCCCAGGGACCACCACAAAATTCAGAGGATGAACCAGAAAGTGTAGGGACTTGCTTGGTGGAAGCAAGAACCCAAGGATCACCTGTTCCAGTTGAGTGTCCACCAGAGCTTGAGGCTGAAGAGGAGCAATTACTTGACCAGGAGGAGAACACGGATACATCTACTTCTGTAGAACCTCCAGGTATTTGTCAGCATGATCAGGTAAATATTCCTCCTAATTTTTCAAGAAATTGCATAGAGGTACCTCAAACTGATCTTATTGTTTGTGATATACTTAGGGATACATATATATGAAAGTCCTAGCAATCGTATGATACGTAAACATTATTTTAATAAATGATAATTCACTATTTGAGTATACATGTTGTATTTGATTGGGATCTTAAACCATATACTGAATGTCGCCATACAATTCACAGCATAAGAGAATTTGTGATGGGATCACAACTAGTGATTATCTTAAATGTGCAAATGTGAATTGTTGGAAATATCCTAGTCTGATTGATAATAGGCACTATCATTCTGTTGAGCTAGCATGGTTATTCTCTATTCACTGATTCTCACTGCTTGAATTGGGATGTCCGAGATAACATATGCTAGTTAAGAACTAGTTATTGGAGTGACTAGCTGTAGACTTCATATGGTTAATGTGATGTCATGAGATCTTATGCGCTTGTGCGATTTTTTATTCGTGTTAGTCTCTTGGTTAGATTATCTTTGACATCTTAAGCAGCATTCCAGGAGGTTGGACCAGATGATCGGTATAAGCGAAGTGCCGAGATGTTTGAACAGTACAAAGGATTCACCACTCTGCGAGGAGATGTATATCCAGGCCTTCGTCGATTGTTATAAGCTCTGGAGAGCATATCATTAAGAGTGCGAGTCTCTAATACATGAAGTAATTAGAATAAAGGATGAAAGACACTACTTGGCTGTGACTAGTCAGTTGACTGAACCATAGACCGGTCCTGAACAAGTGGGTTAGGTGGTGAAGGGAATGAGGCACGACTTAGAGTGTGAGGTTTCGAATATTTTCTTCTGAGTCAACCGTTGATCTTTGATTAATTATCATGATGTATATGCCTCATGATCTTTATTTTTATTTGACAATATCTATAGTAAGAAATAATAGATTGATGAAAAATCCATAGAAAAAAAAAAAAAAAAAAAATACTAAGTGAATTAAGATTTTTGAATTTGGAGATTTATTGAAAAAAAAAAAAAAAAAAAAAAAAAAATTGATTTTTTATAAATTATATATTTGTATAGAATTTTTATTTTTTTTTTTTTTTTTTTTTTTTTTTTTTTTTTTTTTTTTTTTTTTTTTTTTTTTTTTTTTATTAAAAAAAAAAAAAAAAAAAAAAAAAAAAAAAAAAAAAAAAAAAAAAAAAAAAAAAAAAAAAAAAAAAAACAAAGTGCCTTTAATTTTTGATTAAGATTTTTTTTTTTAATTTTTTTTCTTTTCCCCCCCCCCCCCCCCCCCCCCCAAGATGGTGGAAAAAAAAAAAAAAAAAAAGAACATTTTTTTTTTTTTTTTTTTTTTTTTTTTTTTTTTTTTTTTTGCATGAGAATATTTTCTGGCACAAATTGATTTTATTGTGACCATGATGCTAGATTGGATTTTTTTTTCATTTTTTTTTTTTTTTTTTTTTTTTTTTTTTTTTTTTTTTTTTTTTTTTTTTTTTTTTTTTTTCTGACTACTCTTTTATTTTTGAAATTTTTTTTTTTTTTGATTTATTTATTTTATTTTTTTGATCATTGATATTGTGAATTCATTGGGCACTAGAATTGATTTTATTGGCTGTGACACATTGCTTGATACATCCTTGGTAGAAAATAATTGTGAAATTTCTATTGAAGTGCCAAGGATTGATTTTATTAATTGTGATAAATTTCAGGATGCAATTTTTATAGAAAATAATTATGAAAAATTTATTGAGGCACCACAAATTGATTTTATTGGACATGATACAGATTTGGATTCATTTTATGCAGAGATTGATATTATTTTTATTTCTTTCTGACCCTGCATGCTTGAGAGAGGTATTACATTATTTTGCAGGGTCCAGAATACTTCAGGAGTGGGTGCTCCAACTGAACAGACTTCAACCTCCTGGAAGGACTTCTGAAAGGCATCAAGAAGGAGGAGAAGATTTTACTTTAATCCATAGCACTCCATTCCTTCAATGGATTTTGAACCTAAATCGCCTGCGGCCACCAGAGCATTTTTCTGCAAGTTCAAGTGTGGGGGACTCCGAATTCTCTCAGCCACCCATTTTCCTCCACTGCCACGATGGAGGCTACTTCTGGATAGACTCCGTCCACCAGAAATAAAGGGGAGATTGTTCTTTCTCGTATTTTCTTTTATTGCATTTTTCATTTTTATGCCTTCTAGAATTTTCCTTTAAATCGAGTCTTTGCTAATAAATGCATAAGTAGAGTAGAATGCATAGGGGTTATTGTAAATATTTTGTTATTTCTTTTAGCACTTTTTCTTGCATGACTAGGAATAAATGTATCCTTCTAGGTTATCTTATTGTCATTTTAGAATCTCTTGGAAAATAAATTAAATTTGGTTGTCAAAACTTAGGGTTTGAGTTCATGGATGAAATCTTGGATGCTTGAGTACGATTTTGCTTTAGATTCTTAATTGAGGACTTGAGATGAATTATTTTTGCCTAGTGAGATTAGCCTTATATTGTGATACACATATGTTATTAGACTCTAGAAATTGCTTAGGTTCTTTCAAAACCATATTTCAATGATTGGATCACATCTATAGAGGCTAATCACTTGGTTTACCTTTCCATATCAATTTTGGCAAAAATCATGTTCAATCTATTTTTCTTTACTTATTTCCTACTCTTAACCCCACTTGTCTATAGGCTTGTTTGTTTGGAATGTTTCTAATGCTATTTTGCCCGAGACGGACAAAGATTTAAGTGTGGGGGAGTGACTAATGTTTTGGAATTATTTTGGAGCAAGGATGTATTTCATGTCAAAAAGAAAATTTTTTTGCCAAGTTGAAGCCAAAAGGTGCCACGTGAGTTGAATTTGAATTCCAAAAATGAGCAAGAGGATGGAAGCAAGTGGAGCATCTAGAGTTTTTTTTTTATACTTTGAAGATCCAAGTGGCAATGAAAAAAAAAGAAAGAAAAAAAAAATCTGCAAGTCCAAGTTCAAAGTGGCACGCAAATGAAAACTGGTGCCAAAGAAAAAAAATTTTTGTGAAGCTACTTGTGGTCAGAAACGTTGTGGACTGCAGCTGTACTTCGCTATGAAGATCAGTAACATTTTGCTACAATCTGAATTGAAGCTGCAAGTGCTGAAAATCCATGAAAAGCTGCTGAAATTTCTGCATTCGAAAAAATTTAGTGAGAGTGCTATAACTAAGGCTGTGTCTCCATGAAGCAATTTCGGCACAGTGGTATCAATCTCAAACAGAATTGGAACTGATGAAGGAAATCAGTAATGCAGTGCCGAAATTACCAATGTGAATTGGAACTAATTCTGATAAGAATTTTGGAGCTGAGCGCATAATGATGGAACAAAAGGAAGCTAAGTTGCAGCTGTATAATCAGGGAGTCTGAGCAAGGTCTGAATAAAGGCTGAAAAGAAACTAAAGGAGTGCTGAATCTGAGCTGAAAGGAATGCTGAATCTGAGTTTTCCGAGTGCTGGAATCTGAAGACCATCTGAAAACAAGCTGAATTGAAGCCGAACCAACCTGGAAAAATCTGAAACAAAGTGCAGAAAAGTTGAAGCAAATACAGAAATCTGTAAAAATCAGTGGCCAAGGGAGAAGATCTGGGCAGTGAAGTGAAGCTAGTTTTAAAGGCTGAGAAGAATTCAAAAGGGCTGGATCTAAGAGAGCCATCTTCACCAGCCATTAGATATGTCGAAGAGCAGCAAGCTGAGAAAACAGTAGGAAAGAGGAGAAAGCAGATGGAGTGTAGTCTTGCACAGTTTTGTATCAATCCAAACTGAATTGTGCTTATGATCTCAAGTGAAGTGAAGCTGTGAAAAATCTGAAATCTGGGCAGATTTGAAATCAATGAATCTTGGATCAAAAACTGGTTTAGATCAAAACGTGGGAAGTTGGAATTATGAGAAAAATCAGCAATGTAGGAAGTCTGAAACCAATCTGTACAAGTCTGCAATTGAAGTGCAAATCATCAATTCGAAACCAATGCAGAAATGTCTCAAGTTTTGCTGATATGAATTCTGGTTTTTCTGATACAAACTTTGATGCTAACTGTTGTTAAGTAATTGAAGAATGGCGAGTTCTGAAAGTAGCTGCGAGGAGTGGAATTTGAAACATGAAACAGAAAAAAATGCAGCTAAAGACAAGAAGAAAAAAAAATTGGAAACTAAAAACAGCAACTAGTTACTCCTTTGAAGCTCACGGCAATTTGGAGTGAAGCTACTCTGATCAGAATTTGAATGCTGTGGAGCTGAGATTGAAATACAGAAATCTGTACCAAAACAGAAGGAAAAAGAAAAATTAAGGAAGTGTGCCAATTTATAAAGGATTTGTATCAAGAGTAAGTTGCAAGAGTTAGTGAAGGTTATATGTGGAGTATCAAATTTTTGTCTCTAATTGCTATTTGATGTCTCGAGCTCTCTGATATGAATGCTGATCCGAATGAGCTCCATTAGAAGATTGGAGAGCAGAAAAAAAAGGTTTGAAAAAGAAAGAAAAACAAGGAAACAATGGGCATCCAATTTGAGTTTCAACACCATGAACGAGTGAAGATATTCTCATCCAATTCAAAGCCTGGTTATAATACATTCTGATCTTGCTAGAGGATGAAAGAAAAAAAAAATCAGAAAAGAAGAATGGAGAAAGAAATTTGGCACGCAAAAGAGAACTTGGCACATTAGACCAAGGAAGGGTTTTTCATTCAATTCAAAGGCAATTATTTAAGTTTGACCTCACCACACTTTTGATATCATTAGAGGACTGTAAAGAGAAGCAAAGTACATTGGAAACATCTTTGAGCACTCAAGTCTTCCACTTTATCCATTTTTCCATTTTTCTTGGCTTTTATTCCATTTCTCACCATTTTCTATGCTTTTCATTTGTTTTTGTAGATGTTGATCCTAATCATGAATAATGGTGGAGATTAGACAATAAGCAAGCCTATGGTAGTGCAAGAAACATGTGTGTTATGAGTGAGCTCCACTTCCATCATCAACTTAGAACTTAAGGAGAGAGCCACCAAAATTTTCCCTTGAAAGGCTAGTGATTTAAATTCATCTCAATGAATCATGATGGATGAAAAGGCTAAGTTGTTGATTTAAGGACAAGATACTAATCCATAGAGCTTAGATTTATGAGAATTAACAACCCTAGGTAATTTCTTTTCATTTGCTTCTAATTATGCTTAAGAAAATCTAGGGGATCCATATTTAGTAGTTTCGCGAGACGCTCAAGGTTAAGTGTGGGGGAGTTGATAAGTACCATTTTTATTGATTATTTGAGTTGCTAAAATCCATGTTTGACCTATGTTTTTATTGCTTAATTGTGAAATTGCCCTAGGTTTTAGAACTTACCTTTATTTTGGACTTAATTACAAATTTACATTAAATTGGATTATTTGGCCACTAAATTCTTGATATATTTTTGTAGGCATGAAGGGTTCATGGACTTGGGTCATATTGGGTCAAACTTGAGTCGGAAGTGGAACCGGATCGAATTATCAAGCTTACAATTAATCCGGGCCGTCCGATTCAAAAGCGGCTAGATCTGAGCCATCCGGGACAATCTGAAGCAATCCAAGCTAGGGTTAGGGTTGATCAAGCAATATGATCAAGATCTGAAAGTTTCATCCCAATCAGAGCTAAATCAACCGTTGGATCAAGCTTGGAGGGCTCTAGATCGTCCGTTCAAAGATTAAGTTGATCTGGACCATCCGTTGCAAATTTGGAGGATCCGAGCTACCACAAGGCAGATCCTGACCCCTGATCATCATCATTAAAGTTTGGCTCAAATCAGAGCAAGATCAGCCGTTGGATTTTCTCAAATCAATCACAGCCGTCCATTGTTAGCTATTTAATCAAAAATTCCCAGTAGCTTCTCCTCGTCGCGTCTCCGCCGTTTCTTCATCTTCTTCATTTGTGCATCGAGTTCTTTAGCAATTTCTCCATCAAAGAGGCGCGGCCACTCAATCCTTCATTAGAACTAGTGCTAGGTCAGTGGAGAGAGTGCTCTGTGAAGTTTCCAGATCAGATTTTGCCCAAGATAGAGTTTCGTGAGGTTTCAGTGGTTCTGTCACTTGATTGCATCAATCTCAGTTGTTCACCATCTTCATTGCATCCGAGCTTGCTGGAGGGGTTCCCTGGAAGGCTCGGAGCATTCCCAAACCTATATCGCAATCCACAACAGCTAGGTTGAAGCAATCGGTTGCTGTTTTCAGTTTGGGCATGGTTTGAATGGATTTGATCGCAAAGACGGATTTTCCATTGATTTGCTGAGCTTGCGGGTTCGAGGCTCACTCTTGCTTGACGACCAAGAAGCATTTGAGCTAGGGAAGGATCGAGGAGTAGTTTAATTAGTTTAAATTCAGTCAATTAGCTGTAATCTTCATTTCTGCATTTTGTTGAGTTACTGTCTTTGCATCAGAAATTTTAGTTTCGTTTTCTTAATTGTATCTGCTCAATTAGTTTCAATTCTGCAATGGTAGGAGATAGATTGCTTGTTAGTGATTAGTTGCACTAAAATTCAGCTTAGTTTATACTTCCTTGCTTGCGTGCCAATTCCCTGTCGCGTGCCAGTTTTCTGATTTTTTTTCTTCAGTGCGTATCAGCTGTAGTTTCTGAAATTTCAATCTTGCCTCTGCATTTCTTAGTTTGTTTCACATGTAGTGTGTTAATTTAGTTGAGTTAAGTTGTTTCGCTATTAGTTTCCTTTCTGAATTTTGTTTTGTTTGGACATCCTGCGTTTCCTGCACATGCTGCGTTTCAATTTGGTTTTCTGCAGTTTAGCTTCAAATTTTGCCATTCAGATTTAATTTCTATAATCCCCAGCTTCTCATTTCTGAGTTGTGTCAGTAAAGCCTTGCATTGGAACTTTATGGCAATTGAATATCAGTTTTCTTGTATGATTTCTGAATCCAAATTCCTGCTGCACTGAAATTCTGCATTAGACTCTGCAATTACTGCAATTCTGCATCAGTTCAACAATTCGGCAGTTCAGTTTCAGCTGAGTTTCAGCCTCATTTCCTACATTTACAATCAATTGAATTGAGTTTCTTAGGAATCGTATGTGAATATTAGCATGGAACAACAGATTTCAGTTGTTGTTTGGCTTTAGCATCTAATTTAGTTGCTAAAGTTTACATGTTATCCCTGCATTTCTACATTTCTGCATACCCCTTCTGATTTCTTGCATTTCCTATCTGCCCTTGATTTGTTTTAATTGATCAGTGATTTTATCTAAATTCTTTCAGACCTGCAAGTTAATTCCGAATTGGTCATGAAGTTTTAGGGCACTTGACATCAATTCCTATTGGCACATCAGATTTTCCAGTCCTTGTATCAAGTTAAATCAATTTCGGCACTTTGTATCAAAAGGCAGCTTAGGCACTGTTTTGTATCAAGCTCTATGGTATTCTTAGAGTGCTATGGTGTCCAAAATCAGCTAGAATCGGATTCGAGCATTTCTGAATTTTCCTTGCATTAGCGGCTTCCAAACATTGTAGCTAGTTCGAGTGGAGTTTGCTTAAGACTTAATTTTATGAATTTTGTAGCTAGCATTTGTGTTGAGTGTGTTTGTTCCCGAAAATTGCTATCAATGCTTTATTCCTTTGTTTAGAGTTTGTTTGCATGTGAAATCAAGTTTGGTCTTCCGAAATTGTTTAAGAGCCTTGATGGAGTTGTTCATTGGTTAAGTTCATCAATCGCCATATTTCGTTTATCTCATTTAGTTGAGTTCTTGCTTTTCATTGCTTTTCCCATTTTTATTTGAACCCGAATATCTATTTGAAACCCGAAAACACAAACGACACATAAATACAAGTTCGAATCAAACACGACAACTAGCCCCGAGAAAAATACGACCTGTGGCCCCTATATTACATTTTCATACTTTTGATTGTAAAAGGGTTTCCAGTTATTCATTCACATCTAAATTTGAGACCCACATTTATGACAGTCCATTTGGGTCTGTCAGCCGCCAATCCAACCTTCTCCCAGTCGGAGCAGGACATATATGAGAAGGTATCCTCCACAGTGCTAAGCCATGATTGGGCTACGCCGGGATCGCTCCCTCCGTGGAAAAGTGTGAACTTGCCCTTCACAGATGCAGCCAACGCTGGGATCCGTGATCTGTCCATGATTCGACCCACAGGGGCCGCGGGTACCGCAAGTGGTATGGGTGAGGTGACTGGCTGCACTGCCGGGGGTACTGACTGCGCTGCCGTCCCGACGCTCCGAAGGTCTGCCCCTCCAAAGGTACTGTCTGAGCCGGCAGAGGTGCCGGATGAGTAGAAGCCAACACCGGCTGCAAAGTCTGAATCAACTGCTGGAGCGTCTGTAGTACTAGGTGGATCGGCTGCGATGCTGGCTGCTCCGCTGACGGTACCGTAGCGGGTACCACCGGGGGTGCTACGGCAGGAACCACCTGGGGTGCTACGACAGGAATCACCGGGGGTGCAATAGATGGCACTGTTGGGGATGCGACTGGAACAGCTGTCAGAAACGGCGAAGGGGTCCTCGGTGATGGAAGCCTCTGGCCCGGAGACGTCTGTCTACGGCGTCCAGTACCAACCACAGGTCGTCTCTCTGGAGACTCCGCCTCTGCTCTGATAGTCGCATCTCCCGTAGGCTCCCTAGTCAACTGATGTGGTGGTCGCCGAGGGCCACCACGGGGCCGAGGCGGGGTCAGCTCGATACGACGGGGCATACCTGCACAGATATGACCCAATCATTATTACCGTTATTCTTATAACTATCAACAAGATCTTACCATTACATAGGGATCGTCTGGAGAGGTCCCGTCGCCGCCATGTCCCAATCACGTTCATCGAGAAACGACTCCGACATAAAATCCGAAGGACACCCACAAGCCCACAAAGTATCTCGAGAACCTGGGCTCTGATACCAAATAAATTGTCACGCCCCGAGGAGCTGCCCGTCCGATACCGATCGGACTGCCACTCCCTCGACCGATGGACAATTCAGAAACCTAACCTCTACGACCACCTCAGATGATTGTACCACAGCCTATAGGGCTGGAACAACCGTCTGAAATCAACAAAAACGACGACAAAGCTGCGTACCGGTACGACTTATGACAAACGCAAAGCACAAGGCCTCCATGGCTCACAAAAGTACAACTATACCGCCGTATAAAATGGCAAAATCAAACACGAATATAGCAGCGGAAAAGTAAAGTAAAAGAAACAGAAAACGGGTACCAACATGTACCACCAACAAAGTAAAAGAGACATCCCGAAATCATCTCGAAGAAATGCGCGAACTGGGACAGGCTGCCGGGCACTCCAAACAATCATCCTGAAATAAAAACAGGGAGCTAACGGGGTGAGTCCTAAGAACTCAGCGAATACAGATTGATATGCACAGGAAGAAAATAATAGCAGTAAGTCACCGTCTATCTATCTACCACAATACTGAAGATAACTGCAGTAAAAAGAAATGCAGAACTGAACTATAAGCAGTAAAGGAACTACATACCTACCTGCGTCGATCCAAACCCGGTAGTATGCATGTCAACCAAGTGCAACAATCATGTGCAGCAAACACAACCAAGTGCAGAGATGCAGAGCATGCTCATGATGCAACATGGGTCACCCCTGACACCAGTCGGTGTAGGTCGCAGTACATGCGAACCGAGTGGGTAGGGCTCTGACCTGGTCTTCCCTGCACGAACAGACGGTCTATGAGGCAGTACACGCGAGACCGAATGGGTAGGGTCGGAGACCATAAACGTACCCCACCATCGGGTGAAGTAACGCTCTAAACGTCCCTGCTATCATCGGATAGGTAGGGGACCTGCTGCAGTGCCCAGGTCCGCCAACGGGGCTGCACGTCAGGTCATGTGGCAGGTCTGACGGTCCATCTCAACCACTAGGGGAGTCAAGGGTCACCTACATATGCCCCTACACGAGTAGCAAGTACGACGACCATCTCAACCTCCAGGGAGTCAAAGGTCGTCCCCTATGCTACATGCAATAATGATGCGTGTCACTATCCCATGCATCATCCACTATCTAACCCTGCTGTCATCTACATGATATGCAGTAGTCCATATAACCGGTATGCACCAATACCTAAATCCTAGCATAAGGTATAAGGTAAACTGTACATCATCAATCCATACAGATATAGTAAGCAGTAAAGCTAACGGATACAACTACCAAAGCAAAAGCACAGAGATAAAGATATCAGATATCCCTACTGCTAACTAAGTCTAGCTATGCATAAACAGAGGTACCCGCCTCGATATGAAGAAGTCCAGACGTCGAGAACCCCCCATCCAAATATAATAGCCGCGATGAATGGATCAAATCAATGTCCTCCATCAAAGAGCAAAAATTATAAATTATCACTTAGCCAAATATACCCTCTAATTTAATTAGGATTAATCCTAATCAATTAATCCCAATTAAACGCCCATTTGATTAATTAGAGTTGATTACCATTAATTAATCCCAAATTAAACCCTAACTTCCTTACCAACACACCATCTAAATAATTAGGATTACTTGAGAATAATTAATCCCAATTCATGATCCAATTCCACCCAAATCAATCAAGGTTCAACTTAGGTCTAACCTAAACCAAACCTAATAAACCAAGTCTCAATTAATCCTAACTCATCACCCTCTTCACACTTCACCACACGGCAACCCCCACCCAAATCAAGAACAGAAGCTGCCCTAGCCAAATTCTGAATGCAAAACAGGGCAAGAACCGAATTAAATTCATCCAACATCCCACAGAATCATTTCACCCAACTCACACAGATCAATTCATCCAATTCAAACAAAAACTCAAAAATTCCAATTCATCAACCATTCAAGCATACTCCGAATCCAAGGATTCATACCTGGAATGAAAACGAGAAGCTCTCCTTTGCCCTAGATCTGATGAGACTAGAATGGAGGAAAAATGGAGACGACTAAAGCCCAACCCTCGATCTTGGCTACCAACCGAACTGGGATACCCACGCTGCAACCCTCCACTGGCCGGAGAACCCAGATCACGGATTAGCTCAAGACCATACATGATTACAAGGATTGAATTCGAGATCAAAGGAAGAGAACTCACCAGTAGTCGAGAGGAAAAAGAAATCGGCAATGTCTCGCTCCGACGAGGTCAGAAAAGGAGCAGACTCGTCGCTCCGTGACCCTGATCGATCGTCCACCGTAGGGCTCGACGAAGACCGAAGCCGGAGGAAGAAGATCATGAGCTGAAACCCATGAGATCGAAGAAGAAGAGGAAGTCGATGCGCTGAGATTGCTTGGCTGCGCCTTAGGGCTTGCGATGAAGAGAATGAAGTGGTTCGGTCTCTCTCTCTGCTGGCTGCGGCGGAAGGCGAAGAGGAGAAGAGGGATCGCAAAGATTTTTGCTGCGGCTAGGTCACGGAGAATGGGGAAACCGAAGAGTTATAAGTAGCTGGTCTTTTTGCAATTTGCCCCCCCCTCCGATTTTGGCATATTCGCTGCAAACCCTTAGGTTTAGGAAACTTACCATTAAGCCCCTCCGATTTTTCCCCAAAGGCTAACACTTCTTCTTCCTCTAAAGACGATTCGTCCCATGTGGCTTGCAGTGCCTTCTTCCTCCGAGCTTTCTTGTTTTCCTTCAGGTTGTGGCACTCCAATCTGAAGTGACCCTTCTTGTTGCACTCGTAACAAGTTGCGTTGCTTTTATTCTTTTGGCTCGTTGAGGGTTCAACGGGATCATCCTTCTTTTGAGTCATCTTCTTTTTGCTCGTTTGATTGTTCAGCACCTTGTAGTAGTTACAAGCCATCCGGACCAGTTTTGGATGATCTACTCCATCGTCGTCAAACTCCGAATTTGAGTCAGACTCGGGTATTGGTTGTTGCTTCTTCTTTTTGTGATTTTCACGGAGTTTTTCCTGTAACAAAAGCTATACTTTTCTCGACCAATATAGTATTAGTTTGCTCATGTAATTCTAATTCTGAGAATAATTCTTTGAGCTTAATTTCAGATAGGTTCCTAGAAACCTTATAGGCATCCACCATAGATGCCCACAGTGAGTTCCTTGGGAACGAGTTCAGAGTATACCTTATTAGGTCACGGTTTTTCACCTTATGACCTATTGTATGTAGCTCGTTCATCAGCTCCTACATTCTTGCGTGGAGCTGTGCTGCTGATTCCCCATCATGCATCTTAATGGTGTAGAGCTTGTTGAGTAGCAGATCTCTTTTACCAATCTGCATATCTTACGTACCCTCGTGCAGTTCGATCAATTTGTTCCAAAGCTCATTTGCGCTGCTGAAGGGTCTGACGCAGTTCAGCACTTCCTTGGTTAAGCCACATTGCAGTGTTTGCGTGGCCTTTGCGTCTGCTTCAATTTTCTTCTTGAGTGGTCCGTCCCACTCTGTGTAGCCTTGTACCTCACCTTGTGCATTCTTAGGGATCTCCAGTCCGGACTGGATGATTATCCATATGTCCACCTGAGTTCTTAGGTGGACCTCCATCCTACTCTTCCAATAGGAGAAGTCTTCTCCTGAGAAGAGTGATGGTCTGGCGGTGCTGTAACCTTCTTGCATGGCCATAGAATTTAATCTGTAAAATTACACAGAAAAAGAAACTTTTGTTCCAAGACTAAGTCTTGGATTAGCAGTGCGGTAGTAAAAATAATAATAAAAAAATGAGTGGTGTTGCACCAACCTCAACGAATAAAAAAGTTACGAACGAAAAAATATATTTTAAAAAGGATATCTGAAAATTGCTCAATCGGTGGTAGCACCAGATTTGAGCTACCCGCTCTGATACTACTTGTGGGATCGTTTAGAATCGATAGAGGGGGGTGAATATCGATAAAAACTTTTCGGATATAAAAACAATATTACATAGTGGAAATTTAAAACAATGCTAACACAACTTCTTTTACTTGGTTCGGAGTCTAGATCGGCTCCTACTCCAAGGCCCACGGTCCTAGACTGTTTACGTTAGGCAATTCTATATTTCGGAAAAAGGTTACAATAATTTAAGTATGAATACAAAATTGAATTTAAGCACTTAAACAAAACAACAATGATTGGAAAGGAATCAAAGATCAGAGAGCAGCGGGTCGTCGTTGCCGCTTGAAACTTGAGCACGGAGAAATCAGAAATGAGTGCTTGAGTACTTGCGTTAGAAGAATTATTCTCTAGAAGCAAGGGGGTGAACCCCTTTATATAAAGTCATCCGGGGCGCCCCTGTTGATTAGGGCGCCTGACACGTGTGCCTATCTGCGTGCGTCCTCATCCGCAGACTTGGCCAACGTTTATCCCTTCATCCAGGGTGCCTGGGACGACTGGTGCACCTGTATGGTCACGGGTGCCTCCCTTGCTGAGGGCTTAGCTTTCCAGACTGCTGGAAACACCCTTCTGGGGCGCCTGTATGCTCAGGCGCCTGGGATGCAGAGAACTCCATCCTTTGTTCCTGCAACCAGGGTTAGTTCCAAAACACAAATAATAGATGAATTACGTACAGTTAACAGCCTGCGCTATCTTGGTTCTGACTTTGGGCTTACCAAATGGAATTCTAGGTCGAATTGACTCCTAAAGTTCCCTCTTCCAGGGAACGCGTCCTCGCCTACTCCTCTCAGGAGAATTTACCTTTTGCCAACCGGCTCCTCCAGTTGGACTTTTGCCCGATCTTCCGAATCAGGACTTTGTGCCCAGTCCACGACCAGGACTTATTGCCCAACCCTCGGTCAGGTCTTCGGTACCTAGCCCTCGGCTAGGACTTATTGCCTAATTCCTCGAATCAGGACTTCGTGCCCAGTCTATGACCAAGACTTATTGCCTAACCCTCAGTCAGGTCTTAGGTGCCCAGCCCTCAGCCAAGACTTATTGCCCAATGCCATGAACTAGGACTTCGTGCCTAGCTTACCTAGGACTTTTCCTGCGCACTTTAACAAATTCATTAGATCACAATATAACCTTAACTTATGAACCCTTTGCCATTATCAAAACTCAAGTTCGATCTTGGTGCTTCCGACACCAACAGTTTTCCCTATCCAGATTAGTTCTAATCAATATAATTTTTAATCTGGGGATATAGGGAGGAATCCCAACGCCAACAATTGGTATCAGAGCCATGATTTCCGATTTTGTGTGTTTTGGATTCGGTTACCTTCATGCTTTTCATATTTAATAGGTTGGACAATAGTAGGATGTGCAATAGGCTAACTTTTTGGTTGCAGGCATGAGATCCAACTATTATGGCTGTGTGATTGTGTATAATTGTGTGTGTGATTGTATATTTGAATCCTTGGAGTTGACAAGGCCATTTGTATTTAATTGTAATTAAATATGGTAATGTTAGCCGCTTAGTTTAATTTACTTTTCGATCTAAATTTCATGTACACTCCTTTGTGGAGTATAAGATCGATGGATGTAAATTAAAATTAAAGTTTTTTCTCGGCTCGGGTCCCTACTTCCGCGGCTAAAGAAGGAGGAGACGAGATGACAACACGACTGGAGATGTATTGGAGAACAGCGGAATCTACAAAGCCATAATAGTTGGAAATTCTGAATTTCATATTTATTGCTTGTTGTTTAATATGCTTGTTGTGCATGCATAAAAAAATTCCTCATTTTAAATTACTAAGTGAGAGAGGGAATCATTGAGTCCCGTGGTCTCCATTACTAGTTTGAAAAGTGATGCAAACAAACTTGCGCGTTAGCTCTGAGTGCCTTCCTCCACATCGGATGAGTTTGTTTTGTGGGTCACTAGTTCAAACTTCCTTTTGGATGATTTTAGAAAATTATTTAGGAGCATGTGATCTTCCCCATCGGAAGGGGCATAATCCTAGATACTAGACTTAGTATCAAGTAATGGTGTACACTTAGATGCAATTAATAGTATCCTCCCCATCGGTGTCACTGCTATTATTTGTATGACCGAAGATAAACCAACTATTAATTTTATTTGTCAAAAAGTTAGGTTGACAAGATAATAAAATTAATGGGTAAAACCTCCTCTTACAAATGTTTGAATTAGTATACGTCCACACTATCGTGGCATACGAAATTCACTGTGTTTTGAGGTGTTGGTGAATTTAAAATTTTATTGTTTGAGGAATAAATATTATTTTAAATTCTAATGTTTTGACGAATGTGATTCTCAGGTTTTTCAAAATGGCTTTCAATCCCCTTGTTGTGATTTTAAAAGAAAATAAATTTATTGGTCCAAATTATATTGATTGGAAAAAGAATTTGGATATTATCTTGACTGCTGAGGAGTACAAATTTGTACATTTTGGGATATGTCCCGCTAAGCCTAGAGATGATTCTAGTGAAGATGAGAAAGAGAGTTATAGGAAGTGGGTAAAGGCAGATGAAATGGCGTGGTGTTACATTTTGGCTTCCATGTCAAATGTACTGCAACATCAACATTAGACCTTCACTACTGCCTATGACATGATGCTCAATCTCAAGGAACTCTTCGGATACTAGAATCAAGCTGCTAGGCAAGAGGTTATGAGAAACTTAATGACGACCACCATGGTAGAGGGAACACCTGTGAGAGATCATGTCCTCAAGATAAAGGTTCATTTAAATGAGATGGAAGTCCTTGGAGTTGAAATTGATGGGAAAACCTAGGTTGATATCATTCTCCAGATGCTACCAAAGAGTTTTGAGCAGTTCCGCCTAAACTACAACATGAACAAAAGGATGTATTCATTGGCGGAACTTCTAACAGAACTCCAGGCAGCAGAAGGGTTAGTTCGTCAAAGTGCTCAAGCTTATATTGTTGAAAACGTTTCTGTTGGATCGAGAAATGCGAGAGAGGGGGGGGGTGAATGTCGCAAATCATTAGGATTTAAAAAAGAGTAAGTGCGCGGCGGAAATAGAGACAAAGCAACACAACGCTAACAAGGTCGTTTTACTTGGTTCGGAGTCTGGGTCGACTCCTACTCCAAGGCCCACGGTCGTTGACCGTTTACTTTGGGCAATTCTATAATGCATAGAATGAGTACAGAAGAGATATACAAATTGCAATAAGAAAGATTACACTTCTGTATTTACCAACTCCCGGGGTAGGCTCGAGTTTCGGTGCAGCGGGAGTTCGACGACGCTTCGGACTTGAGTCGGGAAGTTCCTGGAGCAGAGCGCGGTCGTCAGAGAGTTTGGATGTGTTGAAATGAAAGCGGTGTCCTGAAGAGGAGGGTCGAGGCCCTTTTTATAGTGCCTGGGGGCGCCCTGGTCGACGGGGGTGCCCCCCCCCCCCCCACGTGGCAGCAGATCCACAAGAGGCGCGGTCGTCGACTTATCCCTTAATCCTCGGGATAAGGCCTTGACTGGGGCGCCCTGGACGCTGGGGGCGCCCTGGTTGACCCGGTCAAACCTTATCTGCAGCGCTGAGCTCTCCTCGGTAAGGCTGGGGGCGCCCTGTGTAACACCCGCTTTTTTTTTTCTTTGACCACCATAAAGCGGCGTTACGTTAACATACTTAGGGCATGTAGACATCATAACGCAGTGGAAAACCTTAAACTTACACCTACATGCACTTTCTACCATTCCTAGCATCATAACATACTTAGCATCATGTCGTACTTAGCATCATGTTATACTTTAGCATTCTGTCATACTTTAGCATCATATCATAGAGTCATAGTCATATTCATGTACTTAGTAGTAAAGGTAAAGTTCTATCATAAGCCAAGCAAACATATGGTCTCTTGGCCAAGTCACTATCACACACATTCTGCAAAGCCCTCCTGCTGCTTCCTTACTGTTCCTTTGCGTGATCTGCGGTATAAGAAAATAAAACTATAAGCACACAGGCTTAGTAAGACTCTTTCCTACTCACTAAAACCGTCCGTCACTTAATCATAAACGTATGAAACATTAGCATACTTAATGCTTTACTTAGATCATCATCCTTATCATCACATAGCATTCATTCGACATGTCGTGGACATGGCTTCATCACATTCATAGCATGGCATAAACATAACCATAAACATTCACGTATGGCATCATACTTGACATAAACATAAACATCGTAAACATTCATAGCATGGCATAATACTTGACATAGACATAAACGTCGTAAACATTCATAGCATGGCATAATACTTGGCATAGACATAAATAAAATCATGGCATAACCTAATTAAAATCATGGCATCATATACTAACATGAGCATAAATAAAATAATGGCATTCCAACATAACATAAACATGACTAAATCATGGCATCCTAAACTAACATGAACATAAATAAAATCATGGCATCCTAACCTAGCATAAACATAATTAAATCATGGCATCCTAAACTATCATGAACATAAATAAGATCATGGCGTCCTAACTTAGCATAAACATAATTAAAGCATGATATTCTAAACTAGCATAAAATCATGGCATCCTAACTTAACATAAACATAATTAAATCATGGCATGAGCATAATAAAATCATGGCATAGACATAAATAAAATCATGGCATAAACATAAATAAATCATGGCATCCTAACCTAGCATAAACATAATTAAATCATGGCATCCTAAACTATCATGAACATAAATAAGATCATGGCGTCCTAACTTAGCATAAACATAATTAAAGCATGGTATTCCAAACTAGCATAAAATCATGGCATCCTAACTTAACATAAACATAATTAAATCATGGCATGAGCATAATAAAATCATGGCATAGACATAAATAAAATCATGGCATAAACATAAATAAATCATGGCATAAACATACTTTTCATAAACATACCTTTCATAACATAATGCATAGCATAAATGGATGCATGTAGCAACTGTGCATATATATATATAAGGATGCTTAATCTTGAAAACATGCTTTTAAATACTTGAACATAATCATAACATGCATTGGGCCCTGGCTTGTACCACATTCATTCATCATATGCGCGCATCCCTAAGTAAATACGAGGTAGCTAATCTCGACCTACTAGGGTAAGGACAGCATCATCGGTAGTCCCCGAACCGAGGCGTTCTTAAGGTGCCCATCCCTGTTGCACAGCTTCGGTAGTGCCAGAACCGTGGACAGCATAGTCGGTAGTCCAGAACCAGGGCGTTCTTAAGGTGCCCATCCCTTGGACCCATACTTCGGTCCGGTACAAGCCCATTCATAAAATAAAGTACTTTGCATGCTTCATCATTCATAAGTCATTCATGGCATACTTATCATAACATAACTTGTTACGGCTCAGCCCGTCTACCGGCCCATTTACCGGTCCTTATGACCGTCGTACCGTCGACCATCGACCGTGCCGTTTAGCATATTCATTCATTCATCATACTTAGCCTTCATTCATCATTTTCATTATTAGACATGGCATAGGTACACATCATTCATATAGCATGGCATACACACACAAGCATGACATACATTCATATCATTCATAAGACATGGCATACATACATATCATTCATATATCATGTCATACATACATATCATTCCTAAATCATGGCATATGTCTAAACATTCTATGACCTAACGTATATTTCATGACATATAAGCTATAGGTTTAGTTAACATGGTATTCCTCCACCTTACTTAAGCATACCTCCTAATCACCTATACCCTAGGGTACTCTAGGGTACCTCAAAAATTCCCAAAAATTTCACTTAACTTCTAAACATCATAAGGGAACATTAAATAACATTCTAAAGATTTTTGGCATATTTTTAGACCTTTAAAACATGCTGTCCGAAACCCTTGAACCTAAGGTTCTGGGTTTTGCTTCTTTCATGTTGGCCGAAACTCTAGGGTGTCCTAGAGTACTCTAAAAATTCCCAAAAATTATACTTAACTTCTAAACATCATAAGGGAACACTAAATAACATTATCATGATTTTTAACATATTTTTAGACCTTTAAAACATGCTGGCCGAAACCCTTGAACTTAAGGTTCTGGGTTTTACTTCTTTCATGTTGGCCGAAACTCTAGGGTGTCCTAGAGTACTCTAAAAATTCCCAAAAATTATACTTAACTTCTAAAAGTCATAAGGGAACACTAAGTAACATTATCATGATTTTTAACATATTTTTAGACCTTTAAAACATGCTGGCCGAAACCCTTGAACTTAAAGTTCTGGGTTTTGCTTCTTTCATGTTGGCCGAAACTCTAGGGTGTCCTAGAGTACTCTAAAAATTACCAAAAATTATACTTAACTTCTAAACATCATAAGGGAATACTAAATAATATTATCATGATTTTTAACATATTTTTAGACCTTTAAAACATGCTGGCCGAAACCCTTGAACTTAAAGTTCTGGGTTTTACTTCTTTCATGTTGGCCGAAACTCTAGGGTGTCCTAGAGTACTCTAAAAATTCCCAAAAATTATACTTAACTTCTAAAAATCATAAGGGAACACTAAATAACATTATCATGATTTTTAACATATTTTTAGACCTTTAAAACATGCTGGCCGAAACCCTTTGAACATAGGAACCTTGATTTTGTTTCCCTTCAACATTAAATCCGAAACTAACCCATATATCATGCCAAAAATCATGGAAATCATAGGTAACTATTATACCACAGGTGAAGGAGTCTTACCTTAGATTTCTTGATTTTTAGACCTTGGATGGAAAGAAGGAAGAAGACTTGACCACACCTAGCCCTTGGAAACTTGAGAAGACCTTAGATCTTGGAGGATGAGACTTTTTGTGAAGTTTTCTCAAGGGAGAAGTCCTCCTTGAGTGCTCGGCAAGAATGGAGAAGGAAGAGAGAAGCAAATGCAATTTATGGCATGAAGAATGAAACTCCCAAACCCCCTTATTAATCAACCATTAAAGTGGTGAATGAAGAGTTTTCCATGGCCCTTCATCTTCTTCTACCATTTAACCACCATTCACTCCGTTTCCTCACAAGAATTCCTTGCTAGGTGAGTTGGTTAAAGCATTCTTGGTTGTACAAGAGGTCCAAGGTTCAATCCTTGGCCCATGCACCTTTATTTTTATTTTATTTTTATTTTATTTAATCCTTTTTCTTATTTTCGAAAATTCCCCTTTTATTTCAAAAATTCTCCAAAAATGACCCATAATTATGCCAATATTCCTAAATAAAATTCTTTTATATTTATATTAATTTTACCCAATTACTACCCATTTTTGGAGCCCATTTAAAGCCCATTAGTACCAAATCTCTTTATTTAAATGGGGAAATTAGACTAATATTTACCCAAAATCATGCTAATATATCCAATTAAATCCTATTTATATTTATACTAACTTTTACCTAAAATCCACCGATAATTATGGTACTAGCAAGCCCATATAAGGCCCATTAGTGCCCTTTTTTCCTAATTTAAATGGGAAAACATGGATTTTCTAGGCCCAAGTTTGCATTAATATTCCTTGGTCCCTTGGAAAATTATCTAAACATGCTTAATATTTTAATAAAATATTAAGAGAATTTTCCGGGTCGTTACAATCCCTCATACCTCTTGAAAGTTCGTCCTCGAACTTAGAATAACTCCGGGTACTTGCGCCTCATCTCGTCCTCGCGTTCCCAGGTAGCTTCTTCGAACCGTTGACTTTGCCATAGGACCTTGACTAAGGGTACCTCCTTACTCCTCAGCTTCCTGACTTCCCTATCCAAAAATCTGGATGGGTCTGCTCTCATAGCTTAGGTCCTCTTGTACTTGCACTGTCTGCGGCTCGATCACTCGGTCCATATTTGGAATACACTTTTTAAGCAGGGACACATGGAATACGTTATGGATAGCTGACATCTCTGAAGGTAGCTCCAGCTCGTATGCCACCTTACCGACTCTTTTCAGAATCAGGTACGGCCCCACATAGCGCGGACTTAGTTTTCCTTTCTTCCCAAATCTGGTCACTCCCTTCTTCATACCGGACCACCAAAACTTCTCCTTCAGATCCTGATACATCTTGGTGGATCCTGGATGCATCAAGTAAGGGGTTCTGTGAGCTTCTACCAGTATCTCTTTTCGAAGCTCCGGATCACTAAGGATACATAGACGATCCCTAATGTAGAGTATTCCACCTTCGGCGATAGGAAAACTATCGCCCTTTCCTTCTAGGACCTCCTGTTTTATTTTCTGGAGACTCAGATCACCATTTTGTTTTTCCAATATGTCCTCACATAGCGCGGGTGATATTGTCATGGTGGAAAGTCGCTCGGAGATGACTTCGACCCCAAAATTCATAATTTCTTTTTCAAGTGGTCGGGATAATTTAGATATGGACATCAAGGTGGCACTTGACTTCCGGCTGAGTGCATCGGCCACTTTGTTCGCCTTTCCTGGATGATAGAAGATCTCGCAGTCGTAGACCTTCACCAACTCGAGCCATCGGCGTTGTCTCATATTCAGGTCTTTCTGAGTGAAGAAATATCGCAGACTCTGGTGGTCTGTATAAATCTTACACTGCGCTCCATATAGAGATAACGCCTCCATATTTTAAGAGCGAAGACCACCGCGACCAGTTCCAGATTATGAGTGGGGTAATTCTGCTCATGTTCCTTGAGTTGCCTGGAGGCATAAGCAATGACCTTACCACTCTGCCTAAGTATAGCTCCAAGTCCTAGCTTGGAAGCATCGCTGTATATATCGAAGTTCTGATTATCTCTTTGACATATAATTGACTAATGTCATTATTAACTCCATGACATAATTATATGCATATATCATAGTTATATACTTATTTTAATTATGGGTAAACCTAATAATAGTATGTTTCCGAATATTAGTTCTCAGCCCGAGTTACGAATTATATTAGTTGTATGATTATTATAGAATAGGTGAGATCCTACTTATTACCATAAAATAACTTAAGGTAGTCTTATATATTATATATAAGATATCAGTGACCCATAACCTATAATAAGTATTAACATAATTAGAACCCTACTCTATGCGTCCCTACCTAAGTTGTACCATATAACCTATACCATTAATTATATCAGTACTAATATCATGGAACTAATGTTATACGCTAACATAGGTGAGAGTGTTATAATCTCCTGTGGGTAGGTTATCAGATAATTTTCTACATGTGACTATATTATAGATTATACATAATATCATAAATTATAGTTTCTTTTCTACGCCTATATTATTCTAAATATTTAATTCCTAAAATAAGATAAAGCATCATTCATCGTTACATATCGTAACGTACTTTTCATCATAAATATCATTCATACTGGCATACCTTAAAATCATAAAACATCTTCCTACTATAAGATATGTAAAGAGGTACTTACTTGGAAGCGGCAGGAAGAGGGCTTGATGTGTGTGTAGTGAGATGGTTACTGCTCTGATACCAACCTATAACACCCGCTTTTTTTTTTCTTTGACCACCATAAAGCGGCGTTACGTTAACATACTTAGGGCATGTAGACATCATAACGCAGCGGAAAACCTTAAACATACACCTACATGCACTTTCTACCATTCCTAGCATCATAACATACTTAGCATCATGTCATACTTAGCATCATGTTATACTTTAGCATTCTGTCATACTTTAGCATCATATCATAGAGTCATAGTCATATTCATGTACTTAGTAGTAAAGGTAAAGTTCTATCATAAGCCAAGCAAACATATGGTCTCTTGGCCAAGTCACTATCACACACATTCTGCAAAGCCCTCCTACTGCTTCCTTACTGTTCCTTTGCGTGATCTGCGGTATAAGAAAATAAAACTATAAGCATACAGGCTTAGTAAGACTCTTTCCTACTCACTAAAACCGTCCATCACTTAATCATAAACGTATGAAACATTAGCATACTTAATGCTTTACTTAGATCATCATCCTTATCATCACTTAGCATTCATTCGACATGTCGTGGACATGGCTTCATCACATTCATAGCATGGCATAAACATAACCATAAACATTCACGTATGGCATCATACTTGACATAAACATAAACATCGTAAACATTCATAGCATGGCATAATACTTGACATAGACATAAACGTCGTAAACATTCATAGCATGACATAATACTTGGCATAGACATAAATAAAATCATGGCATAACCTAATTAAAATCATAGCATCATATACTAACATGAGCATAAATAAAATAATGGCATTCCAACATAACATAAACATGACTAAATCATGGCATCCTAAACTAACATGAACATAAATAAAATCATGGCATCCTAACCTAGCATAAACATAATTAAATCATGGCATCCTAAACTATCATGAACATAAATAAGATCATGGCGTCCTAACTTAGCATAAACATAATTAAAGCATGGTATTCTAAACTAGCATAAAATCATGGCATCCTAACTTAACATAAACATAATTAAATCATGGCATGAGCATAATAAAATCATGGCATAGACATAAATAAAATCATGGCATAAACATAAATAAATCATGGCATCCTAACCTAGCATAAACATAATTAAATCATGGCATCCTAAACTATCATGAACATAAATAAGATCATGGCGTCCTAACTTAGCATAAACATAATTAAAGCATGGTATTCCAAACTAGCATAAAATCATGGCATCCTAACTTAACATAAACATAATTAAATCATGGCATGAGCATAATAAAATCATGGCATAGACATAAATAAAATCATGGCATAAACATAAATAAATCATGGCATAAACATACTTTCATAAACATACCTTTCATAACATAATGCATAGCATAAATGGATGCATGTAGCAACTGTGCATATATATATATAAGGATGCTTAATCTTGAAAACATGCTTTTAAATACTTGAACATAATCATAACATGCATTGGGCCCTGGCTTGTACCACATTCATTCATCATATGCGCGCATCCCTAAGTAAATACGAGGTAGCTAATCTCGACCTACTAGGGTAAGGACAGCATCATCGGTAGTCCCCGAACCGAGGCGTTCTTAAGGTGCCCATTCCTGTTGCACAGCTTCGGTAGTGCCAGAACCGTGGACAGCATAGTCGGTAGTCCAGAACCGGGGCGTTCTTAAGGTGCCCATCCCTTGGACCCATACTTCGGTCCGGTACAAGCCCATTCATAAAATAAAGTACTTTACATGCTTCATCATTCATAAGTCATTCATGGCATACTTATCATAACATAACTTGTTACGGCTCAGCCCGTCTACCGGCTCATTTACCGGTCCTTATGACCGTCGTACCGTCGACCATCGACCGTGCCGTTTAGCATATTCATTCATTCATCATACTTAGCCTTCATTCATTATTTTCATTATTAGACATGGCATAGGTACACATCATTCATATAGCATGGCATACACACACAAGCATGACATACATTCATATCATTCATAAGACATGGCATACATACATATCATTCATACATCATGTCATACATACATATCATTCCTAAATCATGGCATATGTCTAAACATTCTATGACCTAACGTATATTTCATGACATATAAGCTATAGGTTTAGTTAACATGGTATTCCTCCACCTTACTTAAGCATACCTCCTAATCACCTATACCCTAGGGTACTCTAGGGTACCTCAAAAATTCCCAAAAATTTCACTTAACTTCTAAACATCATAAGGGAACATTAAATAACATTCTAAAGATTTTTGGCATATTTTTAGACCTTTAAAACATGCTGTCCGAAACCCTTGAACCTAAGGTTCTGGGTTTTGCTTCTTTCATGTTGGCCGAAACTCTAGGGTGTCCTAGAGTACTCTAAAAATTCCCAAAAATTATACTTAACTTCTAAACATCATAAGGGAACACTAAATAACATTATCATGATTTTTAACATATTTTTAGACCTTTAAAACATGCTGGCCGAAACCCTTGAACTTAAGGTTCTGGGTTTTACTTCTTTCATGTTGGCCGAAACTCTAGGGTGTCCTAGAGTACTCTAAAAATTCCCAAAAATTATACTTAACTTCTAAACATCATAAGGGAACACTAAATAACATTATCATGATTTTTAACATATTTTTAGACCTTTAAAACATGCTGGCCGAAACCCTTGAACTTAAAGTTCTGGGTTTTGCTTCTTTCATGTTGGCCGAAACTCTAGGGTGTCCTAGAGTACTCTAAAAATTCCCAAAAATTATAATTAACTTCTAAACATCATAAGGGAATACTAAATAACATTATCATGATTTTTAACATATTTTTAGACCTTTAAAACATGCTGGCCGAAACCCTTGAACTTAAAGTTCTGGGTTTTACTTCTTTCATGTTGGCCGAAACTCTAGGGGTGTCTAGAATACTCTAAAAATTCCCAAAAATATACTTAACTTCTAAACATCATAAGGGAACACTAATAACATTATCATGATTTTTAACATATTTTTAGACCTTAAAACATGCTGGCCGAAACCCCTTTGAACATAGGAACCTTGATTTTGTTTCCCTTCAACATTAAATCTGAAACTAACCCATATATCATGCCAAAAATCATGGAAATCATAGGTAACTATTATACCACAGGTGAGGGAGTCTTACCTTAGATTTCTTGATTTTTAGACCTTGGATGGAAAGAAGGAAGAAGACTTGACCACACCTAGCCCTTGGAAACTTGAGAAAGACCTTAGATCTTGGAGGATGAGACTTTTGTGAAGTTTTCTCAAGGGAGAAGTCCTCCTTGAGTGCTCGGCAAGAAAGGAGAAGGAAGAGAGAAGCAAGTGCAATTTATGGCATGAAGAATGAAACTCCCAAACCCCTTATTAATCAACCATTAAAGTGGTGAATGAAGAGTTTCCATGGCCTTCATCTTCTTCTACCATTTAACCACCATTCACTCCGTTTCCTCACAAGAATTCCTTGCTAGGTGAGTTGGTTAAAGCATTCTTGGTTGTATAAGAGGTCCAAAGTCAATCCTTGGCCCATGCACCTTTATTTTTATTTTATTTTTATTTTATTTAATCCTTTTTCTTATTTTCGAAATTCCCTTTTATTTCAAAATTCTCCAAAATAACCCATAATTATGCCAATATTCCTAATAAAATTCTTTTATATTTATATTAATTTTACCCCAATTAACTACCCA
>JAGFNQ010001785.1:207066-408649 GCA_024364735.1 Boesenbergia rotunda
TCTGGATGGGTCTGCTCTCATAGCTTAGGTCCTCTTGTACTTGCACTGTCTGCGGCTCGATCACTCGGTCCATATTTGGAATACACTTTTTAAGCAGGGACACATGGAATACGTTATGGATAGCTGACATCTCTGAAGGTAGCTCCAGCTCGTATGCCACCTTACCGACTCTTTTCAGAATCAGGTACGGCCCCACATAGCGCGGACTTAGTTTTCCTTTTCTTCCAAATCTGGTCACTCCCTTCTTCATACCGGACCACCAAAACTTCTCCTTCAGATCCTGATACATCTTGGTGGATCCTGGATGCATCAAGTAAGGGGTTCTGTGAGCTTCTGCCAGTATCTCTTTTCGAAGCTCCGGATCACTAGAGATACATAGACGATCCCTAATGTAGAGTATTCCACCTTCGGCGATATGAAAACTATCGCCCTTTCCTTCTAGGACCTCCTATTTTATTTTCTGGAGGACTCAGATCACCATTTTGTTTTTCCAATATGTCCTCACATAGCGCGGGTGATATTGTCATGGTGGAAAGTCGCCCGGAGATGACTTCGACCCCAAAATTCATAATTTCTTTTTCAAGTGGTCGGGATAATTTAGATATGGACATCAAGGTGGCACTTGACTTCCGGCTGAGTGCATCGGCCACTTTGTTCGCCTTTCCTGGGATGATAGAAGATCTCGCAGTCGTAGACCTTCACCAACTCGAGCCATCGGCGTTGTCTCATATTCAGGTCTTTCTGAGTGAAGAAATATCGCAGACTCTGGTGGTCTGTATAAATCTTACACTGCGCTCCATATAGAGATAACGCCTCCATATTTTAAGAGCGAAGACCACCGCGACCAGTTCCAGATCATGAGTGGGGTAATTCTGTTCATATTCCTTAAGTTACCTAGAGGCATAAGCAATGACCTTACCACTCTGCCTAAGTACAGCTCCAAGTCCTAGCTTGGAAGCATCGCTGTATACATCGAAGTTCTGATTATTTCTTTGACCTATAATTGGCTAATGTCATTATTAACTCCATGATATAATTATATGCATACATCCTAGTTATATACTTATTTTAATCATGGGTACCTAATAATAATAGTATGCTTCCGAATATTAATTCTCAACCCGGGTTACGAATTATATTAGTTGTATGATTATTATAGAATAGATGAGATCCTACTTATTATATTACCATAAAATAACTTAAGGTAGTCTTATATATTATATATAAGGCATCAGTAACCCATAACCTATAATAAGTATTAACATAATTAGAACCCTACCCTATGCGTCCCTACCTAAGTTGTACCGTATAACCTATACCATTAATTATATCAGTACTAATATCATGGAACTAATGCTATACGCTAACATAGGTGAGAGTGTTATAATCTCCTGTGGGTAGGTTATCAGATAATTTTCTACATGTGACTATGTTATAGATTATACATAATATCATAAATTATAGTTTCTTTTCTACGCCTATATTATTCTAAATATTTAATTCCTAAAATAAGATAAAGCATCATTCATCGTTACATATCGTAACGTACTTTTCATCATAAATATCATTCATACTGGCATACCTTAAAATCATAAAACATCTTCCTACTATAAGATATGTAAAGAGGTACTTACTTGGAAGCGGCAGGAAGAGGGCTTGATGTGTGTGTAGTGAGATGGTTACTGCTCTGATACCAACCTGTAACACCCGCTTTTTTTTTTTTTCACCATCATAAAGCGGCGTTACGTTAACATACTTAGGGCATGTAGACATCATAACGCAGCGGAAAACTTTAAACTTACACCTACATGCACTTTCTACCATTCCTAGCATCATAACATACTTAGCATCATGTCATACTTAGCATCATGTTATACTTTAGCATTCTGTCATACTTTAGCATCATATCATAGAGTCATAGTCATATTCAAGTACTTAGTAGTAAAGGTAAAGTTCTATCATAAGGCAAGCAAACATATGGTCTCTTGGCCAAGTCACTATCACACACATTCTACAAAGCCCTCCTGCTGCTTCCTTACTGTTCCTTTGCGTGATCTGCGGTATAAGGAAATAAAACTATAAGCACACAGGCTTAGTAAGACTCTTTCCTACTCACTAAAACCGTCCGTCACTTAATCATAAACATATGAAACATTAGCATACTTAATGCTTTACTTAGATCATCATCCTTATCATCACTTAGCATTCATTCGACATGTCGTGGATATGGCTTCATCACATTCATAGCATGGCATAAACATAACCATAAACATTCACGTATGGCATCATACTTGACATAAACATAAACATCATAAACATTCATAGCATGGCATAATACTTGACATAGACATAAACGTCGTAAACATTCATAGCATGGCATAATACTTGGCATAGACATAAATAAAATCATGGCATAACCTAATTAAAATCATGGCATCATATACTAACATGAGCATAAATAAAATAATGGCATTCCAACATAACATAAACATGACTAAATCATGGCATCCTAAACTAACATGAACATAAATAAAATCATGGCATCCTAACCTAGCATAAACATAATTAAATCATGGCATGCTAAACTATCATGAACATAAATAAGATCATGGCGTCCTAACTTATCATAAACATAATTAAAGCATGGTATTCTAAACTAGCATAAAATCATGGCATCCTAACTTAACATAAACATAATTAAATCATGGCATGAGCATAATAAAATCATGGCATAGACATAAATAAAATCATGGCATAAACATAAATAAAATCATGGCATAAACATAAATAAATCATGGCATCCTAACCTAACATAAACATAATTAAATCATGGTATCCTAAACTATCATGAACATAAATAAGATCATGGCGTCCTAACTTAGCATAAACATAATTAAAGCATGGTATTCCAAACTAGCATAAAATCATGGCATCCTAACTTAACATAAACATAATTAAATCATGGCATGAGCATAATAAAATCATGGCATAGACATAAATAAAATCATGGCATAAACATAAATAAATCATGGCATAAACATACCTTTCATAACATAATGCATAGCATAAATGGATGCATGTAGCAACTGTGCATATATATATATAAGGATGCTTAATCTTGAAAATATGCTTTTAAATACTTGAACATAATCATAACATGCATTGGGCCCTGACTTGTACCACATTTATTCATCATATGCGCGCATCCCTAAGTAAATACGAGGTAGCTAATCTCGACCTACTAGGGTAAGGACAGCATCATCGGTAGTCCCCGAACCGAGGCGTTCTTAAGGTGCCCATCCCTGTTGCACAGCTTCGGTAGTGCCAGAACCGTGGACAGCATAGTCGGTAGTCCAGAACCGGGGCGTTCTTAAGGTGCCCATCCCTTGGACCCATACTTCGGTCCGGTACAAGCTCATTCATAAAATAAAATACTTTGCATGCTTCATCATTCATAAGTCATTCATGGCATACTTATCATAACATAACTTGTTACGGTTCAGCCCGTCTACCGGCCCATTTACCGGTCCTTATGACCGTCGTACCGTCGACCATCGACCGTGCCGTTTAGCATATTCATTCATTCATCATTCTTTCATCATCATTATGCCATAAAGGCATCATCATTCATAGCATATTCATTCATTCATCATACTTAGCCTTCATTCATCATTTTCATTATTAGACATGGCATAGGTACACATCATTCATATAGCATGGCATACACACACAAGCATGGCATACATTCATATCACTCATAAGACATGGCATACATACATATCATTCATACATCATGTCATACATACATATCATTCCTAAATCATGGCATATGTCTAAACATTCTATGACCTAACGTATATTTCATGACATATAAGCTATAGGTTTAGTTAACATGGTATTCCTCCACCTTACTTAAGCATACCTCATAATCACCTATACCCTAGGGTACTCTAGGGTACCCTAAAAATTTCCAAAAATTATACTTAACTTCTAAACATCATAAGGGAACACTAAATAACATTATCATGATTTTTAACATATTTTTAGACCTTTAAAACATGCTGGCCGAAACCCTTGAACTTAAAGTTCTGGGTTTTGCTTCCTTCATGTTGGCCGAAACTCTAGGGTGTCCTAGAGTACTCCAAAAATTCCCAAAAATTTTACTTAACTTCTAAACATCATAAGGGAACACTAAATAACATTATCATGATTTTTAACATATTTTTAGACCTTTAAAACATGCTGGCCGAAACCCTTGAACTTAAAGTTCTGGGTTTTGCTTCCTTCATGTTGGCCGAAACTCTAGGGTGTCCTAGAGTACTCCAAAAATTCCCAAAAATTTTACTTAACTTCTAAACATCATAAGGGAACACTAAATAACATTATCATGATTTTTAACATATTTTTATTTAAAACATGGTGGCCGAAACCCTTGAACTTAAGGTTCTGGGTTTTGCTTCTTTCATGTTGGCCGAAACTCTAGGGTGTCCTAGAGTACTCTAAAAATTCCCAAAAATTATACATAACCTCTACACATCATAAGGGAACATTACATAACATTATAAAGATTTTTAGCATATTTATGGACCTTTAAAACATGCTGGCCGAAACCTTTGAACATAGGAACCTTGATTTTGTTTCTCTTCAACATTAAATCCGAAAACTAACTTATATATCATGCCAAAAATCATGGAAATCATAGGTAACTATTATACCACAGGTGAGGGAGTCTTACCTTAGATTTCTTGATTTTTAGACCTTGGATGGAAAGAAGGAAGAAGACTTGACCACACCTAGCCCTTGGAAACTTGAGAAGACCTTAGATCTTGGATGATGAGACTTTTTGTGAAGTTTTCTCAAGGGAGAAGTCCTCCTTGAGTGCTCGGCAGGAATGGAGAAGGAAGAGAGAAGCAAATGCAATTTATGGCATGAAGAATGAAACTCCCAAACCCCCTTATTAATCAACCATTAAAGTGGTGAATGAAGAGTTTTTCATGGCCCTTCATCTTCTTCTACCATTTAACCACCATTCACTCCATTTCCTCACAAGAATTCCTTGCTAGGTGTGTTGGTTAAAGCATTCTTGGTTGTACAAGAGATCCAAGGTTCAATCCTCGGCCCATGCACCTTTATTTTTATTTTATTTAATCCTTTTTCTTATTTTCGAAAATTCCCCTTTTATTTCGAAAATTCTCCAAAAATGACCCATAATTATGCCAATATTCCTAAATAAAATTCTTTTATATTTATATTAATTTTACCCAATTACTACCCATTTTTGGAGTCCATTTAAAGCCCATTAGTACCAAATCTCTTTATTTAAATGGGGAAATTAGACTAATATTTACCCAAAATCATGCTAATATATCCAATTAAATCCTATTTATATTTATACTAACTTTTACCTAAAATCCACCGATAATTATGGTACTAGCAAGCCCATATAAGGCTCATTAGTGCCCTTTTTTCCTAATTTAAATGGGAAAACATGGATTTTCTAGGCCCAAGTTTGCATTAATATTCCTTGGTCCCTTGGAAAATTATCTAAACATGCTTAATATTTTAATAAAATATTAAGAGAATTTTCCGGGTCGTTACACAAGTTCAATGTTACCTAGGCCAATTACCTTAAGTTTACCGTTATTTCCAAATGCAACGATCCCTAGACTTTTGTACTAGAGTTTTGTAAACTTGGTGGGATCCCCAGTCATGTGTCTGGAGCACCCACTGTCGATAATCCACTTGTTTACCTACAGTTAGGTAGGAGATTTTTTAGAATTTAGTTTAAGTTTTGAATGAGTTAAAAGAATGATTTAAAGAAACTTAAGAAATTTTAACTCCAAAAAAAACTTAAGAAGTTTAAAATTTTGAATTTTTTAAAACGCTTAGGAGATTTTGAATTTTGAAAAACCTTAAGAAATTTGAAGACTTGAAATTTTGAAAAAGTTAAGGAATTTAAAAGATTTAAGGAATTGAAAATTTTGAATTTTGAACAACTTAAAAAAGACTTAAGGAATTTGAAAATTTGAATTTTGAATTTTGAATTTAGTTGTCCTTATTCATCTCACTTGATCTAAGTTGTCAAACAAAGGGATTCTATGATTTGTGTGAGATAAGTTTGAGTTTGTTTTATAAAAGTTAATTTGACCTTTGTTAGATTCAGGTTTGACAAGAAGCAGTTTAAAAGTATACTTCCATAATTGATTTCCAGGCCGTGGTGAGGCACAGAGGTCTTCTTTGGCCGAAGCCTTATTGGATCAATAACCACTTTCTAGGCTAAACCGCTTAAGAAAGTTGTACTTTTAACCTACCTATTGAAACTCCTTGGTCTAACTAGTCTAGGATGTGGTGGGGTAGTTTCAGCTAGTTCCACTGGGCTAAGAAGACCAAATAGAGGACGCCTTCCTCTACCTGACTCCTTAGATTAGCTTCCCTAACGTACTATCAGCGCCCTACCCTGGTACTGAGTAGGTCAAGTGTCAGACTAACTTTTGAAACTAGTCCTAGGTACCCAAATGGGTAAAGGGTGACTTTGAGGTGCCAACTAATTTGATGGCTCCCCCTAAATTATAGGTAGGGTGTTTAGGGTCAATGTAATGAATGTCCTTTTTGGGGACATAGTATTGGTTCTGCCCTACTTTCTTTGTCAGGTAAACTTTCGGGACCCACGCTTTTCACCGGTTTTCACGTGGGTGGACAAATGAGATAATGGATTTTTTGGGTCGATCCTGATTTATATCCTATCCTAGATTTATTGTACACGCCCTTTTGAGATCCAAGAATAAGGTCAAGATTCTTGGACCGGGTTGTAAAAGTTGTTAGTATGTCCTTGAGGTTTTGAACTTCACCCTTTAGGGTGGAGTTATCATTTTCAAGTTCAATTGTTCTTTCATTTTGAGTTGATTCAGTTAAGGTTTTGGGATTAATTAATTGCTCCTTAAGGTCTTGATTTTCCTTAAGGAGCTGGTCATTCCTAGATTCAGATGCAAGCACTTTTTTATTTAAAACAGAGATAATTTTAAAAAAATTTATTAATTGAATCTAAGTATACCTCAGTCGAGCCGTCCGAAAAGAGTCCGATCTCTTGGCTCGACTCGTATTCGAAATCTTCGTCGCTCTCCGAGTTCGATCCAGGTCCGGTTGCCATTAGCGCGAGGTAACTTGAGTTTTTTGGTGGTTCATCGTCGGAGTCGTCCGAGCTCTCGTCCCTGGTGGCTTGTAAAGCCTTCTTCTTCTTGTTCTTTTTGGGTTGATCCTCCTTTTTATAGGGGCATTTATGTTTGAAGTGTCCTTTTCTGTTACAGCTGAAGTAGGTCATTTTGCTTTTACCTTCATTGCTGGTGGGCTTCATTATCTTTTGGAGGTCCCTTTTTGAAAACTTGTTCTTCTTTTTGGCAAAGACTTTTTTACCAGTTTACCATTTGCTCCTCATCGTCTGAGTCTGACTCTGGTTCTTCTTCGAATTCTTCTTGAATATTCTTCTTCGACTTGACCTTTCTTGAAGAATCTGCAAACAAAGCAAACCCTTTCTCGGCCTTGGCGTTAGTTTGTTCATGCAACTCTAATTCACAAAACAGTTCATCTAAATTTATATTGGAAAGATTCCTAGAAATTTTATAAGCATCTACAATGGATGCCCATAATGAATTTCTAGGAAAGGCATTTAGTGCATACCTTATAATGTCTCTATTTTCTTGTTTGTGCCCAATCAGGTGGAGTCCATTTAATATGTCCTTGATCCGAGCGTGAAGTTGACTTGCGGATTCTCCTTCCTGCATTTTCATATTAAACAACTTATTTAAAAGCAAATCCCTTTTTGTTACCTTTGCATCAGTAGTGCCTTCATGCAACTCAATTAGTTTATCCCAAAATTCTTTTGCTGATTCGATTAGTCCGATTCTGTTCAGCTCTTCTTTGGTTAGTCCGCACTGGAGGGTGTTCTGCGCTTTGAACTCGATCTGAGCTTTTTTCTTCATTTCCAGGTTCCATCTATCGGGCTTTAGTGGCGCCTTGTTTCCCTCATCCATTAGTGGTTCGTAGCCAGTTTGCACCGTGAACCATTGATCCATATCAGTTTTGAGGTACACTTCTATTCTCCGCTTCCAGTAGGGGAAATCTTCCCTGTTGAAGAACGGAGGACGAGCAGTGCTGTAACCTTCATTCTAGGCCATCTGTGTTTGACAAAAAAACAACAAAACTCATTCCAAGACTAAGTCTTGGATTAGTGGTGTGGTACGAAAAAAAGGAATAAGAGAACAGCGACGCGAAATGGTGTTGCACCAAATTCGGGTAAAACTGAATGAACAAAAGAAAAAGATCTAAATTTAAGCAACAATACCTAATTTAGATTGTGCAACGAAAAACACAAAATGCGATGAAAAATGGATCTCCCCTGGCTCTTACGGTGATTGCACCGATTCAGAGCGTACCAAAGCTCTGATACCACTTGTAGGACCGTTGCACGTGAGAGGGGGAGGGGGTGAATCACGTGACTTTTAAAACTTACGTTTTAAAATCAGAGTCGATAGAAAATCGTATGATGCTTTGAAAAACGTGCGTGGCGGAAGAATTAAAACGAAACATGAAAGCGAAAAACAATAAAAAATAAGCGAGGAGTTTTACTTCGTTCGGAGCCTTCGGCGACTCCTACTAGAAGGCCCAGGCTCCTTGAACCTTTCCTGTGGGGAATCTACTACAATCCTCTACCGGTAAACTCCCGGTAGAGCGATTCGAATACAAGATTGGGCGGAAGTGTAAGAACCCTACACTTCCCCCTTAAATAATTTCAATGCAGACAGAACAATTAAATATGCATTACCCAACACTTAAGATTATCTGAAGTAGCTTGGGTATTGGGAGCGATCTTCCGGCAGCGGTCGGACAGCGTCGAGTCAAAGCACAAACCGCAATAGAGGAGCGTGGAAGCAGGAGAGCACCAAAGCTTGAACCAGAGAAAAAAAACTTATATTGTTAGAGGGCTCGCTTACCTCTTTTTATAGTGCCTCAAGCTGCCAATATTCAATCTGATGCATGATCTTCTCAGCCCAAATTTTATCCATCAGCAAGCTATTCTTTGGGATAATTCAAAGAAGATAATGTTTCTATCCTTTGCTTCACTTATAAAATAATTTAAATAAAGTTTAAACTCTCATATAGAATAACATTTTATCATTAGTAGGAGTAATTTTATTCTTAAATAAAATAAGAAATACGAATAATTTAAATGAGAGTTTATCCTCCACCGAGGCTTTAAATGAGGAATAATTTTGTAAAATTTACCTACAAATTCTAATTAGTTCACATATCAAATAAAACCTGTAAAATAGAGTTAATGCAATGGACTAAGATAAGAATGCATTTAGAGTTAATTAGACCCCGTCCAAACTTGGATAAGGATCTAACCAGGACTCAACCGAGGTCACCAAAAATGGGCCTAAGCTGAACCGCGCCTACAGTCCTAAAATAGGACCCGTCCTCACTGGTTCGCTCCTCTAGTGACTTACTTTAGTTACCTCGTGCAGCTCTACTCAACTTCTTAAACCACTAGGTCTTCCTGCCAGGGCTCAACCACCCTGGTCTTTTAGCCAAGTTTCAACCAACTTGGGCTTTAGCCAATTGTCAGGCCCCGCGAACCCAACTGGACTTCCCACCAGGACTCAACCAACCTGGACTTCAGCATGGTGTCAGGTGTAACGCCCCAAAATTTCCATTTTTTAGTTCTTAAAGTCCTTAGAATTATTTAAAAATGGTTTAGAAATATTCTAGATATTTTTAGGAATTTTTAGAGTATTTTTATGGAATTTTCCGAGTCCGTTTGGTATTTTAGAGAAAGGAGAAAGAAATAAAAAAAAAAAAAGGAAAAAAAAACATTTTAAAGGGGCAGCCGTGGATTGAACCCGCGACCACAGCGAGGAAGGGAAGCCAACGAACCAGCTGGGCTAGGGTATCAAGCACAGAAAAGGAAGGAGAGATATAATGTTATAGAGTAGTTAAGCCTTTTCATTAAGAGGTATATTAAGCCCCCTTAAGTCGCGTGAAACCCTGGAGAAGCCGTAGCCGCGCGCGTGAACAGAGAAGAGAGGCGAGGAAGAGGCGAATTCAAGGGTTCTTCTTCTTCTTCTTCTTCTTCTTCACCTTTTCCCTTGAGTAGAGAAGACCTAGGGTTGTTTCCTAGGGCTAAAGGTGGAAGCTTTTCAAAAGAAGGAGGGGAAAGGATTTGGTAGGGAGTTTTCTCCCTGTTTTTGTGAGTTTTCTTCAAGACCGATGTAAGTAAATCACTCACCTGCAATAGGAGTAGTTTTCGTTACGAAATTCTTGCTATAAAGCCATGATTTCGAAAAAGAAGCACGTTTTGAGAAACCTTGCTAATTGCATGTTTAGATTGTTAAAGTTGCATGTTTTCTTATGTTAGAAATCCAATTAAATGGTATTGAATGTAAGTAGGCCAAGCATGATAAGTTTTAATATGAGAAAGGACCCAAAAGTGAAGTTTTGGGTTAAGGGCACATAGTGTGCTTGATGGAAAGTTTAATGTAAGGAAGGTTAAGTTCTTTTAATGCAAAAGAAAAGTTAGTTGATAAGTATGAATAAGTATAGTAAGAAAAGTATTTTACTTTTGTGAAAGAGACATGTACCGGGCAAATGTAAGGCCCACAGAAAGTTAGTAGAAAGTTCTAATAGGATGCGGTGGCTAGCTACCTCGCAACCTATTAGAAAAGCGCGCAGTTGGTACACTGATACCATGGTACAATGTCAAGGCCTAAGAGAAAGTTGATTATTTATTTTCAAGTATATAAGTATGATCAAGTAGTTTCTTTTTTGAGAAAGTGTTTAATTATTATATGTGTACCTTGATACAATGCAAGCATGATAAAGTAGTTCAAGTAGTAAGCACGGTTAGTTGTGTACTTTGATACATTAACAAACATGATAAAGTGTTTCAAGTTGTAAGCATGTTTAGTTGTAAGTTTTGAAGTAAGTAAAGTTTTAAATCATTCTTCGAAATGAGCATGTTTAGTATTGACATCATGATTTTGTGAGTAGGGATTTACTTACTAAGCATTGTGCTTATTAGTTGCATTTTCCTTCTATTGCAGATAAAGGAAAAGAGAAAGCGTAAGTTGGGAGGCGACAGGACTTGCATTGATGTTCAGAGGAGGTGGAACCGGGGTAAAAGATCCGTTGGGTTGAGTATGAGTAGAGTTTGGTATTTAGAAACATTTAGTTTTATGTTTTGAATAGTAAAGAGTGAACCAATGTGTTTAATTTCCGCATAGAGTAAGAAGTTGATACAACTTGAAGATGTTTACTTATGTTTTTCCATATGCTTGGTTAGTTTGGTTAAGTTCCGTATTAGTTTCAATTTCAAGAGTTTGGATTGGTTTTGAGTTGCCAATGTGCCAAATAAACTAGTATATATGATAGATTTGAAGTTATATCTTAATGCGAAGTGATAGTATGTGATTTGTGGATGTTTGAAAGGGATTTTCAGGTCTGAAATTTGCAGTTTCAGGCGTGCCAGTCGACTGGCTCAGATACCAGTCGACTGCTATATCGAACAGAACCTTCTGTTCGATATGGCAGTCGACTGACCATATACCAGTCGACTGACACCAGTCGACTGATATAATAGCAGTCGACTGGTACCATTAAAGAAAAACTGTGTAGAGCAGCTGGTTAGCGCTTTAGTGTTACAACTAAGAGGTCTAGGGGTCAAATCCTGGCAAAGCAAATAAAATGAAAGTTGTTTTGTTTTTTTTTTGAAAAAAAAAAGAAGGAAGAAAAAAAAAAATTCAGAGCAAGTTAAGGGGATTCAAGTAGGTGTAACCTAAGGCTAAGGATAAGGTAAAGTTAAGGTCCAGTAAATGTGGCGCCCGCCTTAAGAGAGAAAGTTAAGAGAAGTCTGGTCGTCACATCAGGTCCTAAGTCTTTCAACCCTGCACACTTAGAAAAGAGGTCAAAACCAAAAGCAAGCCTAACTTTATCCTATTTGTCATTCATCAAAACTTAAGTTTAACTATTATTGCAAATTGCACCAACAACCACCCCCACTATCTACTTTTGTTTCAGGTAGCAAATAGATGCATTACCTGGAGCGAGGAGAAGATCCAGTTGTCAGTCTCACAGTGTCGATTCGTTTTGGACTTTGTTGCAGTGTTTAGTTTATTTTTCGCAATTAATTTATTTTTTCACTTTTGTTAGTTCCATATCTATTTCATAGACTTATGTTTAGTTTGGTGTTGGTCTATACATTTAATTTTCTATTTTATTTTGGATATGGACTCTCTACTATTTGTTTATTTTTATTAACGATATTAACTGCGTGGTTATGAGTTTATTTTATATTTGTGATGGCTAAGCCATCGTATGTGTGAGAGTTATGTATAAATGTCCCAACTTATCTGCCGTACTGGGGAGATGTCCGATTTTCGAGCAAGCATGGGCCTCTGGGGGCATGATAATTTTTGGTATCAGAGCCAAGTTTTGCAATGTAAATTAGTGTCTGTGGGTGTTTACGGAGTTGTTTTACCAGGTTAATCTCTATTTACGGATTTATGTTTTTACGGAGTCATTTTTCTCGATATGGTTATGTTTTGGGACTTGACAACGACGAGATCTCTCCCGACAATTGAAAGTAAGTTGGTTTAAATTTTTGGTAAAATTATATCTATGTAATACGTGTTGGTTTTGTAAACATGTATGCCTCGTCGTATTGAGCTATCTCCGCCCCATGCACGTGATCGTGGACGACAATCACGAGGGAGACCAGTGGAGTTAGAGAGGGACTCGAGTCAGGAGGTTGAGAGACCCACCAGGGTGGAGCTGATTGGTCGGGGACCAGCTCACCAGAAACTTTTGGGTGAGCTGAGACCTCTACCACTGAGAGTGTTGGGGATCAATGTGTACGGCTAGAGGGAGGTGAATAGCTGATCACCCACTTCAATTGTGGTTCTCTTCCTACACGTTGTTAGTGCGCAAGCAAAATAACAAATAACTAAAACTAATAACTAGAAGAGACAAACCAATTTACGTGGTTCGGAGATAAAGCACCTTCTCCACAACTGTCCGTAAAGTGGACGATCCCGATCCGTTGGTGGATGACTCCCCGGAAAGCCTCCGGCTAGCTAGTGTAGCTCCTTGTTGGTGGAGAAATCTCGCCACAACCTGCAACACTCACCTGAGCACTTAGACTACTAATTGACCTTTAACCAAAGTCAATTTCGTCAACCCTAGTCAGCCAAACCGAGCTCTCTTAAATAGAGCTTGTGGTTGAACTAGCCGTTACCAGTCGACTGGTGCCAACACCAATCGACTGGTTCTAACCGAATCAGAACGTTATAGCCCAACATTCGAATTTCAGCCAACACCAGTCGACTGCACATAGGATCAGTCGACTGATCTTTCTATATCCAACACCAGTCGACTGCTCCAAGAAGCAGTCGCCTCCAAGAAGTAGTCGACTGCCCAAACCCTAAACCTACAGTTTCAACCCCGAGGACAGTCACTCAACATTTGTCCTCGCCCGACCAACCTAGACCTAGCCTTCTAGCCTCCTCCATCAACCTTTTGTCCATCGGATGCCTCTCCATCCTTCACGCCTTGCCTTCTGGAGCTTCCTTCGGTCTCGATCATTGTTGTTGGGTCTTCCTTTGCCAAGATGTCACTTGGACTTTTCTCCTTTGTACCTGTATCCTACATTCTCACAATGTAACATCAAATACAACAATAATTCTAACTCAAACCTTTGCCCAAACATCAAAACCCAAGGTACCTAGATTGCTCCAACAATCTCCCCTTTCTTGATGTTTGACAACCCGTTTAAGTTAGGGAAACACCAACAAAACAAATAATCATGGAATCTAACCTCAGACTCCCCCTTTTACCTAAACTCCCACTTGAATAGGTTTTCCTTGCAAAGGTACTTCTCCCGTTTTGCCAACAAATGCTCCCCCTTCACCTAAGCTCCCCCTTGAGTAGGTTTTCATTGCAAAGGTACTTCTCCCCCTTTGCCAACAAATGCTCCCCCTTCACCTAAGCTGTAACGCCCCAAAATTTCCATTTTTAGTTCTTAAAGTCCTTAGAATTATTTAAAAATGGTTTAGAAATATTCTAGATATTTTTAGGAATTTTTAGAATATTTTTATGGAATTTTCCGAGTCCGTTTGGTATTTTAGAAAAAGGAGAAAGAAATAAAAAAGGAAAAAACGTTTAAAGGGGCAACCGGAGTTCGAACCCGCGACCACCACGAGACCAAGGGAGCGCGCGACCAGCTGGGCTAGGGTATCAAGCACAGAAAAGGAAGGAGAGAAATAATGTTGTAGTGTAGTTAAGTGTTTTTCATGAAGAGGTATATAAACCTCGCTTAGGTTGTGTGAAACCCCAAGTTGGAGCCGTAGCCGCGCGTGAGAGAGAGGAGAAGGGAGGGCTGCGAAACAAGGGATTTTCAAGGGAGCTCTTCTTCTTCTTCTTCTTTCCCCTTGAGTAGAAGCATCTAGGGTTCCTTCCTAGGGCTAAAGGTGGAAGCTTTTTACAAGGAGGAAGAAAAAGGATTTCGTTAGGGAGTTTTCTCCCTGTTTTTGTGAGTTTTCTTCAAGAACGAGGTAAGTAAATCGCTCACCTGCAATAGGAGTAGTTTCGTTTCGAAATTCTCATTGTAGAACCCTAGTTTTCGAAAAGTAGAAGCATGGTGAAGAGAATTTTGCTATTCTATGTTTTAGCTATTAAAATTGCATGTTTTATCATGTTAGAAATTCAATTTGTTTGTATTGAATGTATGTAGGCCAAGCATGATGAGTTTTCATACTTATGAAAAGACCTAAAAGTGAATTTGAGTTAAGAAGCACACAAGGTGCTCGATGGAAAGTTAAAGTGAGAAAAGTAAAGGTTTTTAGCATGCAAATATATGCAAAAACAAGTAAAGTGATAAGTTTAAGTATGGTAGTAAGAAAAGTATTTTACTTTGAGAAAGAGACATGTACCGGGCAAATGTAAGGCCCATCGAAAGTTAGAAAGTAAAGTTCTAATAGGGTGCGGTGGCTAGCTACCTCGCAACCTATTAGAAAAGCGCGCAGTTGGTACACTGATACCATGGTACAATGTCAAGGCCTAAGAGAAAGTTGATTATTTATTTTCAAGTATATAAGTATGATCAAGTAGTTTCTTTTTTGAGAAAGTGTTTAATTATTATATGTGTACCTTGATACAATGCAAGCATGATAAAGTAGTTCAAGTAGTAAGCACGGTTAGTTGTGTACTTTGATACATTAACAAACATGATAAAGTGTTTCAAGTTGTAAGCATGTTTAGTTGTAAGTTTTGAAGTAAGTAAAGTTTTAATCATTCTTCGAAATGAGCATGTTTAGTATTGACATCATGATTTTGTGAGTAGGGATTTACTTACTAAGCATTGTGCTTATTAGTTGCATTTTCCTTCTATTGCAGATAAAGGAAAGAGAAAGCGTAAGTTGGGAGGCGACAGGACTTGCATTGATGTTCAGAGGAGGTGGAACCGGGGGTAAAGATCCGTTGGGTTGAGTATGAGTAGAGTTTGGTATTTAGAAACATTTAGTTTTATGTTNACTGGCTCAGATACCAGTCGACTGCTATATCCGAACAGAACCTTCTGTTCGATATGGCAGTCGACTGCCATTATACAGTCGACTGACACCAGTCGACTGATATAATAGCAGTCGACTGTACCATTAAAGAAAAACTGTGTAGAGCAGCTGGTTAGTGCTTTAGTGTTACAACTAAGAGGTCTAGGGGTCAAATCCTGGCAAAGCAAATAAAATGAAAGTTGTTTTGTTTTTTTTGAAAAAAAAAGAAGGAAGAAAAAAAAATTCAGAGCAAGTTAAGGGGACTCAAGTAGGTGTAACCTAAGGCTAAGGATAAGGTAAAGTTAAGGTTAAGCAAATGTGACGTCCGCTTTAAGGAAGTTAAGGGAAGTCGGGTCGTCACAGAGTGGTATCAGAGCAGGTCTCCACCCTTCCGCCACACTGACATCAAGCATCAACCCTGCCGCCTACCAAGTAAGAAATTTAATGTTGTTTTGTTTTTGTTAATATGCTTTCTTTATTGACTGCTAGTATTAGTAAGTGCATGATAGTAGAAAAGCATGATAGTATTACTATGATATGATAATGTATGCATAGAGATAGTGAAGCAAGTTAGTAAGAAATAATATGCATTTATTTCTTATTTATTTTCTATACACCATAGAGAAAGAGAATGGCAAGAGGACGTCCCAGAACTGTCCGAAATGAGGAGCAGACTCCTAGAGAGCAGGAGTCCACTGAGTCAGCACCACCCACAGATCTTCAAGGAGTGGTGGCCCAGCTTCAGAGGCAACTTGCTGAGCAGCAGCAAGTCATTGCTGCCTTGATGGCTAATCAGCAAGCCACCCCTGTTGCCACGCCAGTGGCGCCAGTGGCACAAGTAGTGACACCAGCGGTGACAGAGACTCCCCCAGTACCTCTGACAAGAGAAGTGAGACAGGAAGCATATCTGATCCAGTGGCAGAGACTGAAGCCCGAGAATTTTTCTGGCACAAGTGAACCATGGGATGCTCAGGCATGGTTCAAAACGGTGGAAAGTATAATGGAGTTACTGGACTGGCCCGAGGTGGAAAGATAAAGTGCACATCCTTCTGCCTTACTGGAGATGCTAGGATGTGGTGGGAAAGAGTGAAAGCTAAGAGGAATGTGAATCAGATGACCTGGGCCGAATTTGAAGCAGAATTTCTGGAAGAGTACTTTCACATGAAAGTGACAAACAAGCACTATGATGAATTTACTGAGTTCCGTCAAGGAGATCTGACTGTAGATGAAGCAGTGAAGAAATTCAATCGACTAGCTCGCTTGTGCCCAGAGCTAGTTAGTACTGAGAAGGAGAGAGTTAGGCTGATGCTCAAGATGCTGAGGCCCCAGATAGCTTTGAACGTGGCCGGCAGTGGTAACAGACCACAAACTTCAGAGGAGTTAGTAAGTAGTGCTTTGATCACTGAGCACTACTTAAACAGTATAAGGGTTACACGGGCGCAACAACAACAGACCTCAGCTCAGAAGTCCCAAGGGAGTACACAGAATCAACAGAACTGGAAAGGGAATTCAAGCAAGAGAAAGCAGGGGGACCAGAAGACTTCTGAGGGAAGTAAAGGAGGCACCTCAAGCAAGCAGCCTAAGTATCCTCCTTGCCCAAAGTGTGGAAAGACACATCCTGGAGTGTGTCGTCAGGGCATGAGTGGATGCCATATATGTGGAGCAGAGGGACACATGATGAAGGCTTGCCCTAACAAGTCAAGTGTTGGAGCTTGCTATATATGTGGAGTAGTAGGGCACATGGCCAAGGCTTGTCCTAAAGCAAAGCAACCTCCACCACAGTTTCTTCAGTACGGAGGTGGACCTGCTCAGCTGCACCAGATGCAGCCAGTTATGGAGGGACCTTATTACAGCCAGATGAGGATGGAAGCCCCACCAGCCACAACCAATGCCAGGATTTTCTCCATTAGCAAGGAAGATGTGGCAAATGCTCCTACTGTGGTCACAGGTCGAATACTCATCTCATCTCAGTATGCTATTGTGTTATTCGATACTGGGGCAACCCATTCTTTTGTATCTATACTATTCTCTAAAAAGCTAGGGATCCCACCAGAGAGTTTAAGTCAGGAGTTTCTAATAACTCTACCATCAGGAGAAGTTATGGCCTCTACCCAGAGGCTAAGGGCAGTACAAATCTGGATTTCCAACCGAGAGCTCTACAGTGACTTGGTAATCCTTGAGATGAAGGATTACGATGTCATTTTAGGGATGGATTTCTTGAGCAAGTACAGTGCTTCTATAGACTGCCGCAAGAGAAGGGTCAAGTTTACACCAGAAGCAGAACCTTCATTTGAATTTATTGGAGACCCGAAGAGAAAGACAAAAAGGTTTTTATCTACCTTACAAGCTCAGAGGATGTTAGAAAATGGATGTTCTGGTTTTCTAGCTCATATAGTGGATGCAAGTCAAAGGGAAGAATTAAAGAAAGAAGATGTGAGAGTAGTCTGTGACTATCCTGAAGTGTTTCCTGAAGAGCTACCAGGACTCCCTCCCAATCGGGAAATTGAGTTTGAAATTGAGTTGGCCCCAGGAACCAACCCAATTTCGAAAGCACCTTATCGCATGGCGCCAGCAGAACTGAAAGAATTGCAAGAACAATTGCAAGAGCTGCTTGACAAGGGTTTCATCCGCCCTAGTCATTCACCTTGGGGAGCTCCTGTACTGTTCGTCAAGAAGAAAGATGGATCTATGCGAATGTGCATAGATTATCGAGCTTTGAACAAGGTAACCATCAAGAACAGATATCCTTTGCCAAGGATAGATGATTTATTTGATCAGTTGAAGGGAGCTACAGTGTTCTCCAAGATAGATCTGCGATCAGGTTACCATCAGCTCAGAGTGAAGGAGAGTGATGTGCCAAGGACTGCTTTCAGTACAAGATATGGGCACTATGAGTTTGTGGTTATGCCCTTTGGAGTGACAAACGCCCCTGCGACGTTTATGGATCTAATGAATAGAGTATTCAAGGATTTTCTGGACAAGTTCGTTATTGTCTTCATTGATGATATCCTAGTGTATTCAAAGACTCAGCAAGAACATGAAGAACACCTGAAGATAGTGTTGCAAACCTTACACCAAAAGGAGTTGTACGCCAAATTCTCAAAGTGTGAGTTTTGGCTTGATCGGGTGGCCTTCCTAGGCCACATTATTTCCAAGGAAGGTATTATGGTAGACCCAGCCAAGATTGAAGCAGTTAGTAACTGGAGTCAACCAAAGAATGCTAGTGAGATCAGAAGTTTTCTGGGTTTGGCAGGGTACTACAGAAGGTTTGTGGAGGACTTTTCAAAGATAGCTTCACCACTTACATCCCTTACCAGAAAGAATAAGAAGTATGAGTGGACTGAAGACTGTGAGCAGAGTTTTCTTGAGTTGAAGAAGAGACTAACAAGCGCTCCTATTCTTACAGTACCCGAAGGTGATAAGAGCTTTGATATATATAGTGATGCATCAAAGCTAGGACTTGGAGCAGTCCTTATGCAAGAAGGCAAAGTCATAGCTTATGCTTCCAGGCAACTCAAGGACTATGAAAAGAATTACCCCACTCATGATCTGGAGTTGGCAGCTGTAGTCTTTGCTCTAAAGATATGGAGGCATTACTTGTATGGAGTGCAGTGTAAGATTTATACAGATCACCAGAGTCTGAAATATTTCTTCACTCAGAAAGACCTCAATATGAGACAGCGAAGGTGGCTCGAGTTAGTGAAGGACTATGACTGTGAGATTCTTTACCACCCTGGTAAGGCAAATAGAGTAGCAGATGCACTGAGTAGAAAGACTTGTGCCACTTTGATGTCCTTATCATCATTGGCACCACCATTACAGAAGGAGATAGTAGATTATGGAGTGGAGATTATTGATGGGCAGCTAGCTCTATTGACACTAGAGTCAACTTTGCTTGGAGAGATACAGAAAGAGCAAGCTGAGGATTCTGATATCCAAAGGATCAAGCAAGAGGTGCAAGAGGAAGAGAGTAAAGAGTTTAGAGTATCTGACAGTGGGATACTCTACTATGGTGACCGTTTATGTGTCCCCAATCATGAAGAGCTGAGAAAGAAGATTCTTGAAGAAGCCCATGGAACCCCCTACTCAATGCATCCTGGTTCCACTAAGATGTACCAGGATTTGAAAGGAAGATTTTGGTGGTCGGGGATGAAGAGAGACATAGCTAAGTATGTCAGCACCTGCCTGACATGTCAGAGAGTTAAAGCAGAACACCAGAGACCAGGAGGTGTCCTACAGCCCATTCAGATTCCAGAGTGGAAATGGGAAGACATAGCCATGGATTTCATAGTTGGTTTACCAAAGACAACTAATGGCTATGATGCTATTTGGGTGATAGTAGACAGATTGACCAAGTCCGCCCACTTTTTGGCGATCAGAGTATCTTACTCAATTGAGAAGTTAGCTCAGTTATACGTACAGGAAGTGATCCGACTACATGGAGTTCCGAAGACCATTATCTCAGATAGGGATGGTCGTTTCACTTCACACTTTTGGGAGTGTGTACAGACAGCGCTAGGCACCAAACTGAAGTTTAGCACAGCTTTCCATCCCCAGACTGATGGACAGACAGAGAGAGTGAATCAGATTCTAGAGGATATGCTCAGAGCTTGTGCATTGGACTTCAAGGGCAGTTGGTGCAAGTATTTATGTTTAGCTGAGTTTGCCTACAACAACAGTTACCAAGCCACTATTGGTATGGCACCCTATGAAGCTCTTTATGGGAGGAAGTGTAGATCTCCCCTCTGTTGGTATGAGAGTAGTGAGAAGAAAGAAATGGGATCTCAGACTGATCTTATAGAGGATACCACAGAAGCAATCAGGAGCATCCGCCAGAGGATAGAGACTGCTCAGAGTAGGCAGAAGAGTTATGCAGATGTACGTCGTAGGCCGTTAGAGTTTGAAGTTGGGGATACAGTTTTCCTCAAAGTAGCACCTATGAAGGGAGTGATGAGATTTGGTAAGAAAGGCAAGCTAAGTCCTCGATACGTAGGACCTTACCCAGTGATAAAGAGAGTTGGTAAAGTAGCTTATGAGTTGGAGCTACCCTCAGAAATGTCAGCAATACATAACGTATTTCATGTTTCAATGTTAAAGAAGCATATCCCAGATGCCAACCAAGTGATTGAGCCACAGATGGTACAAGTGCAAGAAGATCTCAGTTATGAAAGTCGACCTATTCAGATAATAGATCGAGCAGATAAGAAGCTGAGGAACAAAGTGGTACCACTAGTAAAAGTTTTATGGCTAAATCAGAAGTATGAAGAGGCAACTTGGGAATCAGAAGAGAGCATGAGGCAAAGGTATCCAGAGCTGTTCTAAGTTCGAGGACGAACTTTTTATAAGGTAGGGAGGATTGTAACGCCCCAAAATTTCCATTTTTAGTTCTTAAAGTCCTTAGAATTATTTAAAAATGGTTTAGAAATATTCTAGATATTTTTAGGAATTTTTAGAGTATTTTTATGGAATTTTCCGAGTCCGTTTGGTATTTTAGAGAAAGGAGAAAGAAATAAAAAAAGGAAAAAAAACATTTTAAAGGGGCAGCCGTGGATTGAACCCGCGACCACAGCGAGGAAGGGAAGCCAACGAACCAGCTGGGCTAGGGTATCAAGCACAGAAAAGGAAGGAGAGATATAATGTTATAGAGTAGTTAAGCCTTTTCATTAAGAGGTATATTAAGCCCCCTTAAGTCGCGTGAAACCCTGGAGAAGCCGTAGCCGCGCGCGTGAACAGAGAAGAGAGGCGAGGAAGAGGCGAATTCAAGGGTTCTTCTTCTTCTTCTTCTTCTTCTTCACCTTTTCCCTTGAGTAGAGAAGACCTAGGGTTGTTTCCTAGGGCTAAAGGTGGAAGCTTTTCAAAAGAAGGAGGGGAAAGGATTTGGTAGGGAGTTTTCTCCCTGTTTTTGTGAGTTTTCTTCAAGACCGATGTAAGTAAATCACTCACCTGCAATAGGAGTAGTTTTCGTTACGAAATTCTTGCTATAAAGCCATGATTTCGAAAAAGTAGAAGCACGTTTTGAGAAACCTTGCTAATTGCATGTTTAGATTGTTAAAGTTGCATGTTTTCTTATGTTAGAAATCCAATTAAATGGTATTGAATGTAAGTAGGCCAAGCATGATAAGTTTTAATATGAGAAAGGACCCAAAAGTGAAGTTTTGGGTTAAGGGCACATAGTGTGCTTGATGGAAAGTTTAATGTAAGGAAGGTTAAGTTCTTTTAATGCAAAAGAAAAGTTAGTTGATAAGTATGAATAAGTATAGTAAGAAAAGTATTTTACTTTTGTGAAAGAGACATGTACCGGGCAAATGTAAGGCCCACAGAAAGTTAGTAGAAAGTTCTAATAGGATGCGGTGGCTAGCTACCTCGCAACCTATTAGAAAAGCGCGCAGTTGGTACACTGATACCATGGTACAATGTCAAGGCCTAAGAGAAAGTTGATTATTTATTTTCAAGTATATAAGTATGATCAAGTAGTTTCTTTTTTGAGAAAGTGTTTAATTATTATATGTGTACCTTGATACAATGCAAGCATGATAAAGTAGTTCAAGTAGTAAGCATGGTTAGTTGTGTACTTTGATACATTAACAAGCATGATAAAGTGTTTCAAGTTGTAAGCATGTTTAGTTGTAAGTTTTGAAGTAAGTAAAGTTTTAAATCATTCTTCGAAATGAGCATGTTTAGTATTGACATCATGATTTTGTGAGTAGGGATTTACTTACTAAGCATTGTGCTTATTAGTTGCATTTTCCTTCTATTGCAGATAAAGGAAAAGAGAAAGCGTAAGTTGGGAGGCGACAGGACTTGCATTGATGTTCAGAGGAGGTGGAACCGGGGTAAAAGATCCGTTGGGTTGAGTATGAGTAGAGTTTGGTATTTAGAAACATTTAATTTTATGTTTTGAATAGTAAAGAGTGAACCAATGTGTTTAATTTCCGCATAGAGTAAGAAGTTGATACAACTTGAAGATGTTTACTTATGTTTTTCCATATGCTTGGTTAGTTTGGTTAAGTTCCGTATTAGTTTCAATTTCAAGAGTTTGGATTGGTTTTGAGTTGCCAATGTGCCAAATAAACTAGTATATATGATAGATTTGAAGTTATATCTTAATGTGAAGTGATAGTATGTGATTTGTGGATGTTTGAAAGGGATTTTCAGGTCTGAAATTTGCAGTTTCAGGCGTGCCAGTCGACTGGCTCAGATACCAGTCGACTGCTATATCGAACAGAACCTTCTGTTCGATATGGCAGTCGACTGCCATATACCAGTCGACTGACACCAGTCGACTGATATAATAGCAGTCGACTGCTACCATTAAAGAAAAACTGTGTAGAGCAGCTGGTTAGTGCTTTAGTGTTACAACTAAGAGGTCTAGGGGTCAAATCCTGGCAAAGCAAATAAAATGAAAGTTGTTTTGTTTTTTTTTAAAAAAAAAAGAAGGAAGAAAAAAAAATTTCAGAACAAGTTAAGGGGACTCAAGTAGGTGTAACCTAAGGCTAAGGATAAGGTAAAGTTAAGGTTAAGAAAATGTGACGTCCGCTTTAAGGAAGTTAAGGGAAGTCGGGTCGTCACATTAAAAATCTAACCCAGCACTTGACTCCCCTTTCATAATTTTCTTTTCTTTTTTTTTCTTTTTCTTTTGTTCTTTCTGTATTTTTTCTCTATTTTTTTTCGCAAATGCAATTTCTGTCTCTATTTTTGTTTGCAGCTAACTCACATTCAGAAACTTACCAAACCAAAACCTGAACAAGTATCTCAAATGAAAGGAGAAGTCATATACTAAAGCTTCAACTTAATACTTCCCTTGTTCTTAATGTAACGACCCGGAAAATTCTCTTAATATTTTCTTAAAATATTGAGCATGTTTAGATAATTTTCCGAGGGATCTAGAAATATTAATACAAAATGTGGCCTAGAAATCCATATTTTCTCATTTAAATTGAGAAAAACTAAGTACTAATGGGCCTTATATGGGCTTTCTAGTACCACGATTATAGGTGGATTTTAGGTAAAAAAAATTAGTATAAATATAAATATGATTTAATTAGGCATATTAGCACGATTATGGGTAAATCTTAGACTAATGTTCCTATTTAAATCGAGAAATTAGGTACTAATGAGCTTTAAATGGGCCCAAAAATGGGTATTAATTAGGTAAAATTAATATAAATATAAAAGGATTTTATTTAGGAATATTAGCATAATTATGGGTGATTTTAGGGGGGATTTTCAGAATTTAGGAATAATAAAATAATAAGATAAATGAAATAAAAATAAAAATAAAAATAAAGGTGCATAAGGCAAGGATTAAACCTTGGACCTCTTATACAACCATGTAGGCTCTAACCAACTCATCTAGCAAGGGAATGTTATGAGAAAATGAAGTGGATATTGGTTAAGGCTTAGAAGAAGATGAAGGGTCATGGAGAGTCTCTTCATTTACCTCCTTAATGGGTGATAAATAGGGGGGTTTGGGAGTTACCTTTTCTTCCCATTACTTTGCAATTGCTTCCTCCTCCTTCCCTCATCCTAGCCGAACACCTTCAAGGGAGCTCTCCCTTGGAAAAACTTCCACCAAGGTCTCATCTCCAAGATCTAAGGGGTCTTCCAAGGATACAAGGACAAGGGTGTTCAAGGGTCCAAAGATCTTACCATTTTCTTCTCTTCCAAGGTGCGAAAAATCAAGAAACCCAAGGTAAGACTCCCTCACCTGTGGTATAATAGTTCCTTATGATTTACATGATTTTTAGCATGATATATTGGTTAGTTTTTGGATTTGATGTTGAAAGGAAGAAAAACCAAGAACCTTAAGTTTAAGGGTTTCGGCCACCATGATTTAAAGGTCTATAATTATGCTAAAAATCATGATAATGTTGTTTAATGTTCCCTTATGATGTTTAGAGGTTAAGTATAATTTTTGGGAATTTTTGGAGTACCCTAGGACACCCTAGGGTTTCGGCCAACATGAAAGAAACAAAACTAAGAACCCTAAGTTTAAGGGTTTCGACCACCATGATTTAAATGTCTATAATTATGCTAAAAATCATGATAATGTTTTTTAATGTTCCCTTATGATGTTTAGAGGTTAAGTATAATTTTTGGGAATTTTTGGAGTACCCTAGGACACCCTAGGGTTTCGGCCAACATGAAAGAAACAAAACTAAGAACCCTAAGTTTAAGGGTTCCGACCACCATGATTTATAGGTCTATAATTATGCCAAAAATCTTAATAATGTTATTTAATGTTCCCTTATGATTTTTATAGGTTAAGTATAATTTTTGGGAATTTTTGGATTACCCTAGAGACCCTATAAGTTTCGGCCAACCTCAACGACCCAAAGGTTAGGGTTGAGTCCTAAACTTCAAGTATATATTTTTATGTGTTGTAATGATATAAGGGTGATGGAGGGTGATTATGTGAATTTTCACATGGCCTAGAGACTCTATAAGTTTCGGCCAAGAAGGGTTAATAGGGTAAAAGTTATGATTTATTTCAAGTAAGGGCTCCAATGGCTCTATGGTAAGATGTGATTAGTGTTTAATGATTGATTGGGGATTTTAATGGAATTTTTCCATACCCCCATGGCCTTATAAGTTTCATCCAGCCCTAGGAAAGTGGCCTAAAGGTTAGGGTTGACCCTAATCATGAGCCCCAAGGACTTCCTATGGTCTTATAAATAATGTATGGTAGTTCCTTTACCTTATGCTATATTACATGTTTATGGAATTGATGGAACTCCACCTTAGAAATTTCGGCCAAGCCATGGATCTAGGGTTTGGGGGTGGAGTTAGGGTTCAAAGAATGATGGTTCATGTTTACCATAAAGTATTTATATGTATAGGATCAAACATGTGGTAGGAATCATGTTAACCATGACCCTAAGGTTTAAGCACCATGCTTTATGGTTAATGTTTAGGTTATGACTGGATGTCGTGATAAGTATGATAGGTTTATGTTCATGATATGAATGATGAAGTATGATAGGGGTATGTTCATGATAAGAATGATGTTATGATAGGTATGTTATGATAGGTTCATAATAAGAACGATGCCATGATAAGTATGTTATGTTTATGTTCATGATAAGAATGATGCATGCCATGTTGTATGAATAAAGATGTATGTCATGCTTATGAAAGAAGATGCATACCATGTTTATGAATGAAGATAATGCTCATGCCTTACAGGCATCATGATGTTATGCAATAAGAATGAACAATGAAAGGACAAGCATGTGTTAAGTCATGCTTTATGTAACATGGTTATGCTATGAATGTCTTATGAATGATGAAACATGAAAAGTATTTTACTTTATGTATGGGCTTGTACCGTACCGAAGTATGGGTCCAAGGGATGGGCACCTTAAGAACACCCCGGTTTTGGACTACCGAAGCTGTCCATAGTTCTGGCACTACCGGAGCTGTGCAACAGGGATGGGCACCTTAAGAACGCCTCGGTTCGGGGACTACCGACTATGCTGTCCTTACCCTAGTAGGTCGGGGCTCGCGACCTCGGACTTGCTAGGGATGCGTGCTATGATGTATGTATGTGGTACAAGCCGGGGACCCCAAATGATGTTATGATGATTATGTTAAGCATTTAAAAGTATGTTTTTAAAAGTTAAGCATCCTTATGTATATGCATTCCACTCATGCATCCATTCATGTTATGCATTATGCTATGTTGATAAGATTTTATGCTTACGCTTCATGTTAAGAAGTATGCATGAGAATGAATGAACTATGCCATGATTATGTTAAGAAGATGTTCATATGATATGATAGGTATTATGCCATGTATTATGCTATGCTTAGAATGTTCACTATGTTTATTTTTATGCCATGTATCATGCCATGCTTAGAATGTTTACTATGTTTATGTTTATGCCATGTATCATGCCATGTTTAGAATGTTTACTATGTTTATGTTCATGCCATGCTATGTATACGATAAGTGATGTAAGATGTTATGTTCTAAGTAGAGCACCAAGTATGTTAATGTTTCATGTGCTCATTATGAGATGATGAATGATGAATGGTTTTTGTGAGTAGGAAAGAGTCTTACTAAGCCTGTGTGCTTACAGTCTTATTTCCTTATACCGCAGATCATTCAAGGGGACAATGATGGAAGCAGCAGGAGGGCAAGAACGCATGTGTGTAGTAGTGACTTGGCCCAGGAAACCATATGTTTACTGTTGATGCTAGAACTTCACCTCGGTTACTTATATGTTTGAATAATGACTTCTGGAACCTATGATATGATGTTATGTATGACATGATATGATGCTTAAGTTCAAAGTTAATGTGCTAAGGTTCCCATGTTATTAAGTTAAGAATGGTGATAGGGCATGTATAAGTTAAAGTTATTCCACTGCCTTATGATGTGTACATGCCCTAAGCATGTTAACGTAACGCCGCTTAGGAAAAAAAAAGCGGGCGTTACAGGTTGGTATCAGAGCAGTTACCATCTCACTACACACACAGCAAGCCCTCTTCCTGCAGCTTCCAAGTAAGTACCTCTGTACATATCTTATGGTAATAGAATGTTTTATGGTTCTAGAATAAGCAAGTATGAATGATGCTTATGATGAAAAGTACGTTACGATATGTAACGATGAATGATACTTTATTTTCTTTTAAGAATTAAATATTAGAATAATATGCGGGTAGGAATAACAGTAACACATACTAGCCTAATGCCATATACTAAGAAGATAGATATGCCTCCACAAGTTCTAGACTGCAATTTCTTAACGACCCTGCCTTCGGGAGAAATAATGACATCCCACATGCTGCGTGCTGTGCTAGTCAAAATTGCAGAAAGAGAACTCTACTGCGATCTGCTAGTACTCGACATGCAGAATTATGATGTTATATTGGGTATGGATTTCCTTAGCAAATACGGTGCTTCTATCAAGTGCCGTAAGCGAAAGGTGGTCTTCCAACCCGAGGCAGATGCTATGTTTGAATTTATCGGAGAGTCAAGGAAAAGAACCGGGAAATTCTTATCGACTCCCAAAGCACAGAGGATGTTAGACAAGGGATACACTGGATTTCTAGCACATGTGGTCGACGCAAGTCAAACCAAGGACCAGAAGCTAGAAGAGGCCAGGATTATATGTAATGACCTAGAGAAGTTTCTTGGAACTAAAAAGGAGACTCACCAGTGCACCAATCCTTACCCTTCCAGAATGTAATCAGAGCTTTGATATGTATAGCGATGCACCCAAACTAGGACTTGGAGCTGTACTTATGCAGAATGGAAAAGTTATTGCCTATGCCTCTAGACAACTCAAGGAATATGAACAGAATTACCCCACTCATGATCTGGAACTGGCCGCGGTAGTCTTCGCTCTTAAGATATGGAGGCATTATCTGTACGGAGCGCAGTGTCAAATTTATATAGACCACCAGAGTCTGCGATATTTCTTCACTCAGAAGGACCTGAATATGAGACAACGCCGATGGCTTGAGTTGGTAAAGGACTATGACTGCGAGATCTTCTATCATCCAGGGAAGGCGAACAAGGTGGCCGATGCACTCAGCCGGAAGTCAAGTGCCACTTTGATGTCCATATCTAAATTACCCCGACCACTTGGAAGAGAAATTATGAATTTTGGGGTCGAGATCATCTCCGGGCGACTTTCCACCATGACAATATCGCCCGCGCTATGTGAGGACATATTGGAAAAACAAAATGGTGATCTGGGTCTCCAGAAAATAAAACAGGAGATCGTAGAAGGAAAAGGCGACGATTTTCATATCGCCAAAGGGGGGGGTACTATACCTTAGGGATCGTCTATGCATCCCTAATGATCCGGAGCTTCGAAGGAAAATACTGACGGAAGCTCACGAGACCCCTTATTCGATGCATCCAGGATCCACCAAGATGTATCAAGATCTGAAAGAGAAGTTCTGGTGGTCCTGTGTGAAGAGGGATGTGGCTCAGCATGTTAGTACTTGCATGACTTGCCAATGAGTAAAAGAAGAACACCAGCGACCCGGAGGAGTTCTGCAGCCACTAGCGATTCCGGAGTGGAAATGGGAAGACATCTCTATGGATTTCATTGCAGGGCTTCCCAGGACTACGAATGGATATGATGCTATATGGGTAATTATGGACAGACTAACGAAGTCTGCTCACTTCCTGGCGATCAAGATGACTTATTCGATTGAGCAACTGGCTCAATTGTATGTTAAGGAAGTAATTAGGCTTCATGGAGTCCCCAAGACCATCATCTCAGATAGGGATGGTCGCTTTACTTCGCATTTTTGGGAATGCATTCAGAAGTCTCTCGGCACTAAGTTGCGATTTAGCACCGCCTTTCACCCTCAGACGGATGGGCAAACGGAACGGGTGAATCAAATACTAGAAGATATGTTGAGAGTTTGTGCCCTGGATTTCAAGGGAAGTTGGTGTCGATATCTATACTTGGCGGAGTTTGCTTACAACAATAGCTACCAAGCTACTATTGGAATGACACCTTATGAAGCCTTGTATGGGAGGAGATGTAGGTCTCCGATCTGTTGGTACGAGGGTGGTGAAAAGAAGGAGATGGGGCTCACAACGGATGTTTTTGACAGCGCCACCCGAGCTATACAGAAGATTCGACAACGGATAGAAACTGCTCAGAGCCGGCAGAAGAGTTATGCCGATGTCCGGCGTAGACCACTGGAATTTAATGTTGGAGATGTGGTGTTTCTCAAAGTGGCTCCTATGAAAGGGGTGACCAGATTCGGGAAGAAAGGAAAACTAAGTCCGCGCTATGTGGGGCCGTACCTGATTCTAAAGAGAGTCGGGAAAGTGGCATATGAGCTGGAGCTGCCTCCAGAGATGTCAGCTATCCATAACGTATTCCATGTGTCCCTGCTTAAAAAGTGTATCCCGAATATGGACCAAGTGATCGAGCCGCAGACAGTACAAGTACAAGAGGACCTAAGTTATGAAAGCAGACCCATCCAGATTTTGGATAGAGAAGTCAAGAAGCTGAGGAATAAGGAGGTACCCTTAGTCAAGGTCCTATGGCAAAGTCAGCGGTTCGAAGAAGCTACCTGGGAACACGAGGACGAAATGAGGCGCAAGAACCCGGAGTTATTCTAAGTTCGAGGACTAACTTTCACGAGGTATGAGGGATTGTAACGACCCGGAAAATTCTCTTAATATTTTCTTAAAATATTGAGCATGTTTAGATAATTTTCCGAGGGATCTAGAAATATTAATACAAAATGTGGCTAGAAATCCATATTTTCTCATTTAAATTGAGAAAAACTAAGTACTAATGGGCCTTATATGGGCTTTCTAGTACCACGATTATAGGTGGATTTTAGGTAAAAAAATTAGTATAAATATAAATATGATTTAATTAGGCATATTAGCACGATTATGGGTAAATCTTAGCCTAATGTTCCTATTTAAATCGAGAAATTAGGTACTAATGAGCTTTAAATGGGCCCAAAAATGGGTATTAATTAGGTAAAATTAATATAAATATAAAAGGATTTTATTTAGGAATATTAGCATAATTATGGGTGATTTTAGGGGGGATTTTCGGAATTTAGGAATAATAAAATAATAAGATAAATGAAATAAAAATAAAAATAAAAATAAAGGTGCATAAGCCAAGGATTGAACCTTGAACCTCTTGTACAACCATGTAGCCTCTAACCAACTCATCTAGCAAGGGAATGTTATGAGGAAATGAAGTGGATATTGGTTAAGGCTTAGAAGAAGATGAAGGGTCATGGAGAGACTCTTCATTTACCTCCTTAATGGGTGATAAATAGGGGGGTTTGGGAGTTACCTTTTCTTCCCATTACTTTGCAATTGCTTCCTCCTCCTTCCCTCATCCTAGCCGAACACCTTCAAGGGAGCTCTCCCTTGGAAAAACTTCCACCAAGGTCTCATCTCCAAGATCTAAGGGGTCTTCCAAGGATACAAGGACAAGGGTGTTCAAGGGTCCAAAGATCTTACCATTTTCTTCTCTTCCAAGGTGTGAAAAATCAAAAAACCCAAGGTAAGACTCCCTCACCTGTGGTATAATAGTTCCTTATGATTTCCATGATTTTTAGCATGATATATTGGTTAGTTTTTGGATTTGATGTTGAAAGGAAGAAAAACCAAGAACCTTAAGTTTAAGGGTTTCGGCCACCATGATTTAAAGGTCTATAATTATGCTAAAAATCATGATAATGTTGTTTAATGTTCCCTTATGATGTTTAGAGGTTAAGTATAATTTTTGGGAATTTTTGGAGTACCCTAGGACACCCTAGGGTTTCGGCCAACATGAAAGAAACAAAACTAAGAACCCTAAGTTTAAGGGTTTCAGCCACCATGATTTAAAGGTCTATAATTATGCTAAAAATCATGATAATGTTGTTTAATGTTCCCTTATGATGTTTAGAGGTTAAGTATAATTTTTGGAAATTTTTGGAGTACCCTAGGACACCCTAGGTTTTCGGCCAACATGAAAGAAACAAAACTAAGAACCCTAAGTTTAAGGGTTACGGCCACCATGATTTAAAGGTCTATAATTATGCCAAAAATCTTGATAATGTTATTTAATGTTCCCTTATGATGTGTAGAGGTTAATTATAATTTTTGGGAATTTTTGGATTACCCTAGAGACCCTATAATTTCGGCCAACCACAAGGACCCAAAGGTTAGGGTTGAGTCCTAAACTTCAAGTATATATTTTTATGTGTTGTCATGATATAAGGGTGATGGAGGGTGATTATGTGAATTTTCACATGGCCTAGAGACTCTATATGTTTCAGCCAAGAAGGGTTAATAGGGTAAAAGTTATGATTTATTTCAAGTAAGGGCGCCAATGGCTCTATGGTAAGATGTGATTAGTGTTTAATGATTGATTGGGGATTTTAATGGAATTTTTCCATACCCCCATGGCCTTATAAGTTTCGGCCAGCCCTAGGAAAGTGGCCTAAAGGTTAGGGATGACCCTAATCATGAGCCCCAAGGACTTCCTATGGTCTTATAAATAATGTATGGTAGTTCCTTTACCTTATGCTATATTACATGTTTATGGAATTGATGGAACTTCACCTTAGAAATTTCGGCCAAGCCATGGATCTAGGGTTTGGGGGTGGAGTTAGGGTTCAAAGAATGATGGTTCATATTTACCATAAAGTATTTATATGTATAGGATCAAGCATGTGGTAGGAATCATGTTAACCATGACCCTAAGGTTTAAGCACCATGCTTTATGGTTAATGTTTAGGTTATGACTGGATGCCATGATAAGTATGATAGGTTTATGTTCATGATATGAATGATGAAGTATGATAGGGGTATGTTCATGATAAGAATAATGCTATGATAGGTATGTTATGTTAGGTTCATAATAAGAACGATGCCATGATAAGTATGTTATGTTTATGTTCATGATAAGAATGATGCATGCCATGTTATATGAATAAAGATGTATGTCATGCTTATGAAAGAAGATGCATACCATGTTTATAAATGAAGATAATGCTCATGCCTTACAGGCATCATGATATTATGCAATAAGAATGAACAATGAAAGGACAAGCATGTGTTAAGTCATGCTTTATGTAACATGGTTATGCTATGAATGTCTTATGAATGATGAAACATGAAAAGTATTTTACTTTATGTATGGGCTTGTACCGGACCGATGTATGGGTCCAAGGGATGGGCACCTTAAGAACGCCCCGGTTTTGGACTACCGAAGCTGTCCATGGTTCTGGCACTACCGGAGCTGTGCAACAGGGATGGGCACCTTAAGAACGCCTCGGTTCAGGGACTACCGACTATGCTGTCCTTACCCTAGTAGGTCGGGGCTCGCGACCTCGGACTTGCTAGGGATGCGCGCTATGATGTATGTATGTGGTACAAGCCGAGGACCCCAAATGATGTTATGATGATTATGTTAAGCATTTAAAAGTATGTTTTTAAAAGTTAAGCATCCTTATGTATATGCATTCCACTCATGCATCCATTCATGTTATGCATTATGCTATGTTGATAAGATTTTATGCTTACGCTTCATGTTAAGAAGTATGCATGAGAATGAATGAACTATGCCATGATTATGTTAAGAAGATGTTCATATGATATGATAGGTATTATGCCATGTATTATGCCATGTATTATGCCATGCTTAGAATGTTCACTATGTTTATTTTTTTGCCATGTATCATGCCATGCTTAGAATGTTTACTATGTTTATGTTTATGCCATGTATCATGCCATGTTTAGAATGTTTACTATGTTTATGTTCATGCCATGCTATGTATACGATAAGTGATGTAAGATGTTATGTTCTAAGTAGAGCACCAAGTATGTTAATGTTTCATGTGCTGATTATGAGATGATGAATGATGAATGGTTTTTGTGAGTAGGAAAGAGTCTTACTAAGCCTGTGTGTTTACAGTCTTATTTCCTTATACCACAGATCATTCAAGGGGATAATGATGGAAGCAGCAGGAGGGCAAGAACGCATGTGTGTAGTAGTGACTTGGCCCAGGAAACCATATGTTTACTGTTGATGCTAGAACTTCACCTCGGTTACTTATATGTTTGAATAATGACTTCTGGAACCTATGATATGATGTTATGTATGACATGATATGATGCTTAAGTTCAAAGTTAATGTGCTAAGGTTCCCATGTTATTAAGTTAGGAATGGTGATAGGGCATGTATAAGTTAAAGTTATTCCGCTGCCTTATGATGTCTACATGCCCTAAGCATGTTAACGTAACGCCGCTTAGGGAAAAAAAAAAGTGGGCGTTTCACTTAATTCTTCTAGCATTTTTTAGATTCAATTATACCTGAATTGTGCAATTTCACTTTGTCCTCAATATTGATTCAATGCTTGATCCTCCCCCACACTTAATCTTTTGTCCGTCTCGAACAAAATAACATCAAGAAACATCAAAGTAACCAAGTCCAATGATAATATATGATGAACATGAAGATTAGGGAAGGAAAATGAAATATAGAGTAGATCAACAACAAAATTGCAAAAAATGATATGAGAAAGGAAACAAAGTGATTCACCTCTATAAATGTGGTCCAATCATTGAAATATAGTTTTGAAAGAACCTAAGCATGTTCTAGAGTACAATCACATGTGTGTATCACAAATATTAGGCCAATCCTTACTAGGTAAAAAGAATTCATCTCAAGTCATCAATCTAGAGTCCATAACTAAGTAGTACTCAAGCATCCAAGAATTTTCATCCATTGGCTCAAATCCTAAGTCTTGACAACCAAATTTAATTGCTTTCAAGGGACTCTAAAATGATATAAGAATATCTAGATGAATACATTTATTCCTAGTCATGCAAGAAATAAAATGCCAAAAGGATAAAATGGTATCTACAATGACTTTTATTCATTCTACACTACCTAAGCATTTATTAGCAATAAGTCGTTGTAAAATAAAAAAATTACAGCTTGGAAACATGAAAATGATATTTACAATGAAATAAAAGTGTAAGAAGAAACAACTCCCCTTCAAATTGGGTAAAGAGCATGGGTCATCCATCTTGGGAGAACTATCCTCATGTGATCAGTCTTGTAGTTCACAGATTTCTCCCTCTTTAACTTAGCACAAGTATGTTCCGGGGGTCGAAGACGATTAAGGTTCAGAATCCATTCTTGGGATAAATAGTTGCAAGTCAAAGTAAACTCGACCCCTCCCACTGCATGCTCTTTAGAAGTCATTCCGGGAGGTTGTAGGCTGTTAAGTTTGAGTACCCATTCTAGAAGCCTATGGGATCCTGCAAAGCCATGTAAAGAAAATACCTCCTACACACATGTAGGGTAAGAAAGGCATGAAATATAAACAACCTCTACATTATGCATCGCATCCAATAAAATCAATTTTAGGTACCTCCATGAGTTTTTCACAATTATTATCCACATATGATTTATCAAGAATTGCATCATAGCCAATGAAATCAATCTGGGGTACCTCTATGAATTTTTCTAAACAATCAGCCTCAGTCTCTACATAGGATGTATCAAGTAATGAATCACAACCAACAAAATCAACCCTAGGTACCTCTATTAGTTTTTCACAATCTACATCTACAAAAGATGTATCAAGAAATGCATCATCTTCAACAAAATCAACACTAGGAACCTCTATCGAATTTTCACAATTAGTTTCTACATAGGATGTACCACCACAGGAATCACAACCAATAAAATCAGTTTTAAGTACCTCAATGGAGTTTTTAAAATTAACCTCTACATAAGATGTATCAAGAGATGTATCACAGCCAACAAAATCAATTTTAGGTACCTCCATGAGTTTTTCACAATCAATTTCTACAAAGGATGTATCAAGAATTTTATCATAGTCAACAAAATCAATTTCAGGTACCTCCATGAATTTTTCACAATTAACCTCTACAAAGGATGTATCAAGAATTTTATCACAACCAACAAGATCAACCTTGGGAGAAATACTTACTTTCTCATGCTGAAAAATACCTGGAGGTTCTACAAGAGTAGATGTAACTGTGGTCTCCTCCTGGTCATGTACAAGCTCTACTTCAATCTCAGGTTCTGGTGGGCATTCAACTAAGAAAGGTGATTCTTGGATTTTTGCTTCCACCATGCAAGTTCCTACACTTCCTGGCTTGTCCTCTGAATCTTCTAATGTATCAATCACTGTTGGTGGTCCTTGGGGCTATGTGCAATCCCCTACACCTATAGATTCATCTCCAGTGCATGCTTCATCAGTAATATCTGCAACAACCATATTAGAAAAATTAGGACCAACATCAACTATATCATCATAAAATAAAAGATGAGAATGGTCCTGTAGAGCTTCAGATTTGAATTCAAGGGTGTCACAAGCTTTTCTATCCATCTCCTCCAATGCCTCTATCTCTATTGCATCTTCAACCTCATCTGAGCTAAAATCCCCTCCCACTATATCAAGTGAAGCTTTATCAGCAATTACATCTACCTCAACAACTTCCTCTAAAGTACCCATGCTAATGCTAGGAGGATCCTCTCTGGGGTGCTGAGGGAAGTGTAGAGAGACTTTTGGCTCCTCCTCTTGAGCTGAAAATTTTGGAAGTGAACTCTGAATAGGAATTTCAGGAGGAATAACTGTTGTAGGTGCCCTGATTTTTCTAATTTCTTCTTCTTCTTCCACCAAAATTGCAAAATCAATTGATGAAGGACTTAGGCTTGCACTAGGGTCACCATGAACTGATATAGAATCAACTTCGAGGCTGTTTTGAGTGGGGAAATAGGCTACTAGAAATTTTTCAGAAAAATCGGCATTTGGAGTGTTTAAACTTGAAACAACCTCTTCATTCCTCCAGGTTAGTTCACAAGCATGCCCCTCAGGATTAAGAGTTGCTTGAGAAGGTAATTGTCCTGATCCTTGGGCTTGCATTTGTTCCATTCCTCTAACCATTTGCTTAAGGCGTCTTTCAAAGTCTTTAAGAGTAGAATCATACTCTTGTTGTTGTAAACTTTTCTGTTGTATGATTTGTTCCATAATTTCCCCAAGCCTTTGTTGTTGAGCCTCAAGCTCACTGGAATCCTCAAAATCTCCTTGATTGGTGTGAAACTCCTATTGGTCTTGAAATGCAGCATAAGGTTGCTCAAAATTGCTACCTTGCTGTGAATTCTGAAAATAAGGTAGTTGGGGCTGATCAAATGATTGATTTGGTTGCTGGAATTGCTGAAAATTGTAGCTCTAAAAATTTTGAGTTTGAGGTTGAAATTGTTGTGGTGAGGGCTGAAATTGGGGAGGCTGATAATTCTGATTGAATGGTTGAAAACCCTACTGATTAGGATTGTAACTTTCTTGAAAATTTTGGAATTGTGGTTGAAATTGCTATTCTGGCTGATTGAAAGGTTGGTTTTGCTAAAAATTTGAATAAGACTGCTGAAATTGTTGAAAAGGCTGACTTGGCTGAAAATTTTGAAATTTTGGCTGAAATTGCTGTGGTTGAGGCTGAAATTGATAATTTGGTTGCTGGAAATTTGAATAGGACTGCTGAAAACTTTGAAATGGTTGTTGTCCTTGTTGTGGGGGCTGTTGTGAATTAAAATGATTCCCCCAACCAGAACTGCAAGTAGATGAATAAATGTTGGGTCTTTGTTGGAATTCCATTTGCTTCACCAAAAATTTTAACTCCAACAATGAACTTTTCATCTCGAACTGTTCATTTGAAAACATTTTGAACGTCCTCTTATAGTCCTGTCACAAAGCAAATAAAATGGCAGCAACCGTATACAAAAACATAAAGCAAATGAGAATAGAATCAATGAATATAATATTAAACACAAGCTCAAATTAAACAAACTCAACTAGTTAATCCCCGGCAACGGCGCCAAAAATTTGATAGTGCCCAATACTAGTGTCACGATGAGCACTCAAATTTAGATATTTATAAAACTAAAAACCCTTGGCTAACAAAGTTAAAATGTAGTAGAGGGGCCTCAGGTCGTATTTTTCCAAGGACTAGTTGTGAGTCGTTAATTCACGCTTGCAAGTTTATTTGTTGTTTGATGATTTTGGGTTTTCTAATAAAATGGGGGTTTTTGCGATAAGAGAATAACAATATGAAATAGACTGAACTTAACTAAAGCATGAAACGAAATGGACTTAACTAAAGAAATTGCAAGAACTACTCTTAACCTATTGGAAGAACTAAGCAATTACATTCAAACATTGGCATTGAAACTTAAGAGCTAAACTTAAATGCAAGGAATAAATTGCAGAGAACTAATCACATGGAAGTAATTGCAGATTAAAGAAAGGTAGAGCAAAATTTTGCTTAAGCACTTGGCTTGAAGTGTAATGGAAACAATTAGAACAACTTGAAGAAAATAAATGCTTGGAACAAAATTATCCTAAATTAAACATTAAATCAATTTCTACTCAAAACTTCCCTTTGCCGTCACACAATGGATGAGCTATGAACCCCCTAGCTCAAAAACCATCGAAGACAAGCTTCCTTGCTCAGTTACTAGAAGATCAGCTGTTCTGCTCTTCCTGATCAGTCAACCGACCGATTAGGTCCTCTTTTGATCAGTCACGGGACCGATTAGAGTCCTCTCTGTCCGATCGTGGTGAACAATCAGTAGCTGACAGAGTGTCCGTGATCTCCGCCTTCTCAATCGGTTGGATGGCAGTCAAGCTCCGAAACCTTCAAAATGTCTTCGAGAACCCCTCTCAAACTTTGACAGCTCCGGACGACAGGATCCAACGATCAACAAGGATCGATCGGCAGGCACAGTAACTCCAGCAAAACCCTCACCGCAACTCTGTCAACTGAGAGATTTGGATTAGCGAAATGAACGAGGAAACTTACTCCGATGATTTGAAACTTGAGAAGATCTGAATCTGATGTGGTCGTGCATGCGATCTGAGAAGAAAAACTAAGAGAAACGATGAAGAAAACAAAGAACTCGATGAACTCTACCTACTGGCTGTTGGTGCAAGTAGCACCTAAGTCGAACCTGGATTTTGATAATGGCAAAGGGTTCAAAAGTTAAGATACAATGTTGATCTAACATGTTCACTAAGTGTACAGGAAAAGAAGGCCTAGGTACACTAGGCACGAAGTCCTGGTCGAGGATTGGGCATGAATCCCTGGCAAGGAGCTGGGCACCGAAGACCTGCTTGGAAGGTGGGCACGAAGTCCTAGTCGAGGACTGGGCACGGAGCCCTGGCAAGGAGCTGGGCACCGAAGACCTACTCGGAAGGTGGGCACGAAGACCTGGTCGGGTGCATCGGGCAAAAGTCCAACCGGAGGAGCCGGTTGGCAAAAGCTAAACTCTCCTGAGAGGAGTAGGTGAGGATGCGTTCCCCGTCAAGGGAACAGTAGGCGTCGGCTTGACCTAGGGCTCCATTTGGGAGACCCGAAGTCAGAACCAAGACAGCTACGACTGTAAAACTCAATAACATTCTTGCTTTGTTTTGTGTGGCACTAACCCTGGATGCAGGACCGAAGGAACGAGTTTCTGCAGCTCAGAACGGCCCAAAGGAGAGGGGCAGCAGCTGGGCAGGGTGCCCCGGAGGTCCCGGGTGCCCCCAAGGTGAAGGCAAGACAAGCTGAGCAAGTAACGCTTCGGAAGCTCACTGGGCGGGGTGCCCCCAAGCTCCCGGGCGCCCCGGATGCCTTGGGCGCCCTGGGCTCAAGCCAACAAAGCGGATAAAGTTTATCCAGCTGAGAAGCCAGCTGATTGAGTCAACCCGGGCGCCCCCTGCTTCCCGGGCGCCCCGTCAAACCTCGAGCCCGATCCTGGAGGGATAAGGGCTGACCGAGTTCGGATAGAGGCTTTGTGGATCGGGAGACACGTGGAGGGCGCCCCTAACATCCAGGCGCCCCCAGGTGCACTATATAAGGGGTTCGACCCCTATGGCTTCTCAACACGACTTTCCAATGCCAATACGCTCTTCTACTCCAGCGCTCTGCTCCAGAAACCTCCCATCTCGAGATTAAAGCGCCGACGACGACCCTCTGCTCCGAAGTACAATCCACACCGAGCGTCGGTAATGAAAGAACTTAAATTTCTGTTTACTGTACTACAACTATAAAATTTCTCTGTAAACATTTGCGCACATATAGAATTGCCCGCAGTAAACGGTCAACGACCGTGGGCCTTGGAGTAGGAGACGATCGCAACTCCGAACCAAGTAAAATTGCTTGAGTTCGCGTGTGTGTTTCTCTATTTTCCGCTGCTTATTCTCTTTACGAATCTGAAAACGTTTTACGATATTCACCCTCCCTCTATCGTTCTTCTCGATCCAACAAGTAGTATCAGAGCGGGGAAGCTCAAATTTGGTGCAACCACCAAGTTGAGAATTTTTCGAATTTTCTTCGAATTGTTTTAATTTTTTCTTCAAAATTTTATCATTAATCGAGACCGGTGCAACACCACTCGATAATTATTTTTTTCCCACACTGCTAATCCAAGACCAAGTCTTGGGACATTTTTTCCTTTTCTCTGTCCTTTTCAGTAAATACTTAATAGCCATGGAAGAAGGCTTCAGTACTGCAAGACCACCGCTCTTCAGTGGAGAGGACTTCTCCAACTAGAAGAGCAGGATGGAGGTCCACCTGAAAACTCAGGTGGACATGTGGATCATAATCCAGTCTAGACTGGAAATACCAAAGAATGCTGACGGAGAACAACAATCTTACATTGATTGGGACGCTTCACTCAAAAAGAAAATTGATGCTGATGCCAATGCGACCCAAACGCTCCAATGTGGCCTAACTAAAGAGGAGCTGAACCGGGTGGGTCCATTCAACAGCGCAAAAGAACTCTGGGGTACGCTGATTGAATTACACGAAGGAACCTCTGACACCCGAATCAGCAAGAGGGACCTACTTCTGGACAAGCTGTATACTATCAAGATGAACGACAACGAATCTGCAGCTCAGCTCCACGCCAGAATTTAGGAGCTGATGAACTGTCTACACACCATCGGTCACAAGGTAGAAAATCGTGATCTGATCAGGTATACCCTTAACGCCTTCACAAGAAACACCTTGTGGGCATCTATGGTAGATGCGTACAAAGTTTCAAGGGATTTGTCTAAAATTAAATTAGATGAACTATTTTCCGAACTTGAATTACATGAGCAGACTAACTGCACACTGGCCGAGAAAGGCATTGCCTTTATTGCAGGTAAAACTGGAAAGACAACCAAGAAGAAGCCTCAACCTAAGCCCGAGTCTGATTCAGATTCAGACTCAGAAGTCAGCGAAGGAGATTGACCCAAGCTGGTCCGGCTTGCCCGGAACTATTACAAGGAATTGAAGAATCAATCCAACAGAAGAAAAGCCAGCCGAAAGAAGGACGATCCAGCTGAACCAACGAAGAACAAATCAAGTGTGACTTGTTTCGAATGCAACAAAAAGGGTCATTTCAAATTGGAATGCCCTAACCTAAAAGAAGCCAAGAAAGCAAGAAGAAAGAAGGCTCTTCATGCAACGTGGGACGAGTCTTCCTCCGAAGAAGAAGAAGAGACCCCACAATCGAACCTGCTTGCACTAACCGCCTCAGAAGAATTCGAGACCGAGTCAGAATCGGAGTCGGACGACGGCAAACTCACGTTTTCAGAGGATGGCGGAATCACTGTAAGTGGTTTTACTAGATGTCAATTAAACGAATTAATTACATATCTTTCTCGAGACTTGGCGAAAGCCAAAATCCGATGCGAATCCCTCCGACAGGAAGTAAAACTCCTGAAAGAGGGAGCTGACTCTAGATCCTTAACTGAGAAGGTTCAAGAAGGAACCTCTACTTAAGTTGAAAAACTTGAGAAAGAGAACTCCTCCTTGAAAACTCAAGTCAAGGACCTCAGAACAGCATTAGAACGGTTCACTTCTGGTTCCAAGGGTCTAGACATGATTCTTGGAAAACAGAAGTGGGTTCTAAATCGATCTGGGTTAGGCTATAGAACCAAGTCTAGACAAAGATCATACTATGCTGTACTGAATCAGACTAGACCTAAAATTCAGGCATGGGTACCCAAACTATGTCTGAATAATCAAACTGGGTCAAATCAATATTGGATCCCCAAGGACAAGATTCACATCTTGCCAAACCATTATCGTGGCTTTAGTCCAGGGGTGAGCCAAATTAAACACGATATTCATAGTTAGATAAATTTCTATTCTTGTTCTTTTCAAATTGCATAATTGGGTGTTTAATTAATTTCTTCAATTTACCATGCTTAGACTTAGGACTGGTTAGTTTAAGGACTGAATCAACTTAACTGAAATTTGAACAACATAGTATTGGGTGGCGGTGAGATGATAGTATGTTAGGGAAGCCAATTCTAATAAGGTCAAGTATACTCTACTTGGTCTCTTTAGACTGGTGAAACTAGCCGAAGCTACCAATCCAAGACCCAAACTAGTTAGACCAGAATTTCTCAAAAAGTAATTTTGAAAATGAAATTTCATTAAAAGGCTTTGTCAAGGAAAGGGTTGATGATCCAATAAGGCTAAGGCCAAAGAAGGCCTAGTGCCTCGCCAAGACCTGGAAGCCAATTTTTGAAATTCAAATTCAAATTATTCTTTATAAAATTCGAATCTAACATAAATTTTCAGTTAATTGTAGATTCAAACATTTTTTTAATAAACTCAAAATCAACTGTTTTTAAATTTAAATTAATTTAAGGTTTTCAAAATAAATCATGATTTTTCAAAATAACTCTATCTATTAAAACCTGTCTCACAAAAACCCTTAAGGCTAACGTGATTGACAACTTTAGATTGGGTGAGACAGATTAGGTTGTGAAAATCAATTTAGGCTATTCCTGATTCTAATTGGATCCAAATCAACAAAACTCTTTATGTGTAGGAACATAAAGATTTGGACCAATGGATGTTGGATAGCGGGTGCTCCAGACACATGATTGGGGATAAATTGAAATTCACCAAACTCAAGTTCAAAAACCTAGGCTCAGTAGCATTTGACAACAATGCTACACTCAAGGTGATTGGGTCATGTATCATTGAACTTAAATCTGACTTTGTTATTAAGAAAGTTCTTTTGGTTGAAGATTTTAAATTTAACTTGCTTAGCATAAGTCAATTGTGTGATACTGGTTATGTAGTTACCTTTACCAACTCTAACTGCCTGATTAGAAACCTGCATGGCTCAGAAATCATGCTTAAGGGCACTAGGAAAAATAATGTTTACACTATAAACCTACCTCTAGTACCTAAATGCATGTTAACTCAGTTAGAACAATCAAACCTCTGGCATAGGAGATTAGGTCACACTAATCTGAGAATAATCTCAAAAATCACCCAACTTGGCCCCTAAAATTAAGAATCATGAAAACATAATATGTAAATCATGTAATCAAGGTAAACAAACCAGGTCTAATCATAAACTAATTCAGTCTGATCTAACTCAAACTACACTTGAGCTCCTGCACCTTGACCTATTTGATTCACATGGAGTCAAGTCACTAAGCGGAAACCGGTACTGCTTAGTAATAGTTGATGATTACTCTAGGTTTACCTGGGTCAGGTTTCTAAAGACCAAAGAGGAAACCCTAAAACTATTCAATGATTTTTGTAAGTTAATTGAAAATCAAAACGATACCAAAATTAAAAGACTTAGGAGTGACCACGGGGGCGAGTTTGAAAATCAACGGTTCGAGGAATTTTTTAAGGTAAATAGGTATGGACACGAATTTTCATGTCCTAGAACCCCCTAACAAAATGGGATAGTCGAAAGAAAAAATAGAACCCTACAGGAAGCCGCTAGGGCTATGCTCAACGAATTTAACCTAGCTAACCAATATTGGGCAGAAGCAATTAGTACGGCTTGCTACATCCAAAATAGGGTCCTAATCAACAAACGACACAATAAAACACCCTATGAATTATATTACCATAGACTTCCTAACCTTCACTACCTAAGGGTCTTTGGGTGCAAAGTCCATATCCTAAACAGCAAGGACTATCTAGGTAAATTCCAATCTAAGTCAACCCCAGGCATTTTCCTAGGATATTCAACAACAAGCAGAGCCTATAGGGTTTACAACAAACAAACTAAGAAAATTGAAGAAACAACAAATCTAATATTTGATGAAGAAATCAACTCAAAATCTGATAATCCAGATCTAACTTCATCAAATACTGATCAAGAAGATGAACAAACCGTTGAACCTTTAATTGAACCATTAGATGAACCAACTATTGAACCAACTACTGAGCCAATTGAACCAACCCAAGTAGTTGAATCAAATATTGAACCAAATCAACCAGCTGGACCTGAGGCTGAACCATGTTTCAGAAAAACCAAGAAACCCAGACTCAATCACCCAACTGATCAAATTGTGAGTGATCCAACCTTAGGAGTCAGAACTAGGTCTTCCTATAGGAACCTTAGTCAGATAGCAATGATTTCAAAAAATTAAACCTAAGAATATAGAGGAAGCCTTACCTGATCCTGATTGGATCATAGCTATGCAAGAAGAGTTAGCCCAATTTGAGAGGAACCAAGTCTGGGAACTAGTACCTAAACCTGAGGGCAAATCTATCATTGCCACTAAGTGGGTTTTTAGGAATAAGCTAAATGATCAAGGAGAAATAGTCAGAAATAAAGTCCGCTTAGTAGCGAAAGGATTCAGTAAAGTAGAAGGGTTAGATTATGACGAAACCAATGCCCCAGTAGCTAGACTTGAGTCCATTAGGATGTTATTAGCATTTACATCCCATAAAGGATTTAAACTGTACCAAATAGATTAAAGTCAGCCTTTCTAAATGGATTCATTAAGGAAGAAGTCTATGTAGGACAACCCCTAGTTTTGAGGACTTAGAAAGACCTGACTATGTTTACAAACTCACTAAAGCACTTTATGGACTAAAACAAGCACCTAGGGCCTGGTATGAACGCTTATCAACCTACCTAACTTCTAAAGAATTTAAACAATGACAAATTGACTCAACCTTATTTATTAAGACCCTAGGAAAAGAAATCTTTATTGCCTAAATCTACGTCGATGACATAATCTTTAGATCCACCAACTCAAATTTTCTAAAAGAATTTGTTAAAATAATGAAAAATGAATTTGAAATGAGCTTAGTTGGTGAACTAAATTTCTTTCTAGGGTTACAAATTAAACAAATTAGGGATGGAAACTATGTCCATCAATCCAAATATGCTAAGGAGTTAATAAAGATATTTAAAATAGATAACTCTAAAAGCATAAGTACCCCCATGACCACAAATGTAAAAATAGATAGTGACCCTGATGGTAAACCAATAGATCTTAAACTTTATAGGAGTATGATTGGAAGTCTACTGTACCTTACAACTAGCAGACCTGATATCCTTTTTGCTATAGGAATGTGTGCTAGATACCAAACCTGTGCTAAGGAAACACACTTAGCAGCCCTAAAAAGAATACTAAGATATGTTAAGGGCACCCTAAATGTAGGGATTTGGTATCCTTGGACCTCAACCTTTGACTTGTCAGGATACTCGGATTCTGACTACGCTGGTTGTAAATTAGATAGAAAGAGCACAAGTGGAAGCTGCCAACTGTTAGGAAATAGTCTAGTAAGTTGGTGCAGCAGAAAACAACACTGTGTAGCTCTATCCACAACTGAAGCTGAGTATGTAGCTTTAGGGGAGTGTGTAGCACAACTCTTATGGATGATGCACACTCTCAAAGACTTCCAGCTTAATTACACTCAAACTCAGGTCTACATTGACAATATAAGCTCAATCAATTTGACTAAGAACCCAATCCAATATTCCAGAACTAAACATATAGAACTAAAACACCACTTTGTACGAGATCATGTAGCCAGGGGTAAAATAGTCCTTAATCATGTGGACTCTAAATCTAACTTAGCTGACATATTTACTAAACCCCTACCTGAGTCTGAGTTCAGCTCACTAAGAAGGCAGTTAGGATTATGCTTAGTAGAATAGGTTTGCTCTACTTCTGGTTTTTTAAACTGCCTTACTTAATCAGTTTCTAAAGTAATATTAAGACTGCTTTACTTACTTTTCAAAAATTTTTTGGCAATTCAAAATCAATTTTTCGATTTAGTGTTATTCAAAACTACCCCCTTCAAAACTAGGGCTTTTTCGCAAATGGATTTAGCCTAGGCCCTAACCCTAGAACTGCATGCACCTATAGATCTAGAAGCCAACATCTCACAAGCACCTTAGGGTACTTTTGAATGATAACCTAGAATGGGTTGAGATGCTTAGGTCTTTGCCTTAATTCAAGATGCTTTAAGTCACTGCATCTGCAGTAATTGGGGCACTAAATATAAACTAAACAGTAATCAGGTTAAGTGTTAAGCTTAGACAATCTAACTTGAACGGAACACTTAACTTGACTAACCCTAGCGAAAACTACTGTTTATAACAGTTAGTAAGTAGCTAATTGGGTTAGACAGGACCCTAAAAGAGAAAAAGCAAATTGATTTGGCTCAGTTTATATCTTGAATTGGTTCAGTACAGCACATTGTTGTTTTGCTATATTCTTATGCAATTCTTTTTCATATATTGCTTTGCTTTTTTTTTGATATATGGCAAAGGGGGAGAGATTGGAAAGGAGAGAAGGCTTAAAAAAATTTTCAAAATTTTTCTTTATCCTTTCTTCAAAAAGTATAAAGGGCACGCAGGTGCTCGATGAAAGTTCCAAGTAAGAAAAGGTAAAGGTTTATAGTGCAAGATTTATGTAAAAGAAAGTTAGCTTGATAAATACAAGCATTATGAGTAAGAAAGGATTTTACTTTTGTAAAGTGACATGTACCGGGCAAATGAGAGGCCCACAGAAAGTAAGAAAGAAGCTCTAATAGGGTGCGGTGGCTAGCTACCCCGAAACCTATTAGGGATGCGCGCATTGGTACATTGATACCATGGTACAGTGCCAAGGCCTGAGAAAGTTGATTATTATTTTGAAGTATATGAGTATATGTAAGTGTTTTCAGTTTAAGCATATGTTTTGCTATGTATGTTAACATTGTTATGTTACAAGCATGTTAAAGAGCAAGAGCAAGGAAGTTAGTGGATTAAAGAATGGAAATGCATAAGTAGCAAGTCTCAAAAGAAATTATGAGCATGTTAGATTTGCCAATGTTTTAATGCTAGTAAATGTTTTCAAGCATGATTGAGCATGATAAGTATGTGAAAGTTTCCATGTGTAAGTATTTCAAAGTGCATGTGTTTTGAAGCAAACATTATTTGAAAAGAGCATGTTTATCATTGATCGCATGGATTTGTGAGTTAGGATTTACTTACTAAGCAAATCGCTTATTAGTTGCATTTCCTTCTATTGCAGACAAAGGTAAAGAAAAAGCATAAGCTAGGGAGGCGAGCGGGACTTGCGTTGATGTCAGTGGCGGTGGAACCATGGGAGAGATTCTTGGTATAAGCTTAAGAGGCAATTTCTGAAATTTAGAAACCTGGAGTTTAATATCTTGATTGGTAACATGGTGTGTAAACTACGCATAGAGGTTAAGTTTGGTACAAACTCTAGAGTGTTTTGCTTACGTTTTGATAGTTTTGTTAAATTCCGCAATGATTCTAATTTCAAGTTATTGGATTCATTTTGAGTTGCTAGGATGTTTATAAAACTAGTATAGAGTATAGAAATGAAGTTATTTCTTTATATACATTAAAGGTATGTGAATTGTGGACTTTTGAAATAAATTTTCGGGTCTGAAAATGCAGGTTTCAGGCGTGCCAGTCGACTGGTACAGAACCAGTCGACTGACCTATCGAACAGAACCTTCTGTTCGATGCACCAGTCGACTGGCTATCTATCAGTCGACTGGTACCATTAAAAAGAAACTGTTGTAGGGCAGATGGTTAGTGCTCCAGTTTTACAACTAAGAGGTCTAGGGTTCAATTCCTTGCAAAGCAAATAAAATGAATGTTTTTTTTTAAAAGTTGTTTTTTTTGAGAAAAAAAAAGAGAAAAAAAATTCAGAGCAAGTTAAGGGAAGTCAAGTAGTTGTAACATAAGGCTAAGAATAAGGTAAAGTTAAGATTAAGTCAATGTGGCGCCCGCCTTAAGGAAGAGAGAGAGAAGTTAAGGAAGGCGGGATGTCACAGAGTGGTATCAGAGCAAAAGGTTCCACCCTTCCGCCACACTGACACCAAGCATCAATCCTGCCGCCTGCCAAGTAAGAAGTTCATATGTTGTAGTTTTGTATGCTTTTCATTATTGACTGCTAGTATTAGTAAGTGCATGATGATAAGAAAGCATGTCGGTATTATTGCATGTTAATATGTGCATGTTGATAAAGAAGTAAGTTGGTAAAAGATAATGAGCTTTTATTTTTGTGTGCTATAGAGTAAGAGGATGCCAAGAGGACGTCCTAGAATTGTCCGAAATGAGGAGCAAGCTCCTAGAGAACAGGAGTCAACAGAGTCAGTACCACCACCAGACCTTCAAGGAGTGGTGGCCCAGCTTCAGAGGCAACTTGCTGAACAGCAGCAAGTCATTGCCACCTTGATGGCTAACCAGCAGGCCACTAATCAGCAGGCTACTTCTGCTACCCCTCCAGTGGCGCCAGTGGCGCAAGTAGCGGCACCAGTAGCGACAGAGGTTCCCCCAGTACCTCCGACAAGAGAAGTAAGACAAGAGGCATATCTGATCCAGTGGCAGAGACTGAAGCCTGAGAATTTTTCTGGCACAAGTGAACCATGGGATGCTCAGGCATGGTTCAAAACAGTGGAGAGTATAATGGAGTTACTGGACTGGCCCGAGGTGGAGAAGATAAAGTGCACATCCTTTTGCCTTACTGGAGATGCCAGGATGTGGTGGGAAAGAGTGAAGGCTAAGAGGAATGTGAATCAGATGACCTGGGCCGACCTTGAAGCAGAATTTCTAGAAGAGTACTTTCACATGAAAGTGACAAACAAGCACTATGATGAATTCACTGAGTTCCGTCAAGGAGATCTAACTGTGGATGAAGCAATGAAGAAGTTTAATCGATTAGCTCGCTTATGCCCGGAGTTAGTCAGTACTGAAAAGGAAAGGGTCAGGTTAATGCTCAAGATGCTGAGGCCTCAGATAGCTCTGAATGTGGCTGGCGGTGGTAATAGACCGCAAACTTCGGAAGAACTAGTAAGTAGTGCTTTGATCATTGAACACTACTTAAACAGTATAAAGGCCACACGTGTGCAACAACAACAGGCATCAGCCCAGAAGTCCCAAGGAAATCCTCAAAACCAACAAAATTGGAAAGGAAATTCAGGCAAGAGGAAGCAGTGGGATCAGAAGTCTTTTGAGGGCAACAAAGGGGGCACGTCAAGCAAGCAGCTCAAGTATCCCCCTTGCCCAAAGTGTGGGAAGACACATCCTGGAGTATGTCGTCAAGGCATGAGCGGATGCCATATTTGCGGAGCAGAAGGGCATATGATGAAGGCTTGCCCTAACCGGCGAGGGTTGGCGGGTGTTATATCTGTGGAGTAGTAGGGCACATGGCCAAGGCGTGCCCTAAAGAAAAGCCGCCTCCACCACAGCTTCTTCAGTACGGGGGTGGACCTGCTCAGCTGCACCAGATGCAGCCAGTTATGGAGGGATCTTATTACAGCCAGGCGAGGATGGAAGCCCCACCAGCCATGACCAACGCCAGGGTTTTCGCCATCACCAAGGAAGAGGTGGCAAATGCTCGTAACATGGTCACATGTCGAATACTCACCTCATCTCAATATGCTATTGTGTTATTTGATACTGGGGCAACCCATTCTTTTGTATCCATGCTTTTCTTTAAAAAGCTAGGGATCCCACCAGAAAGTTTGGGTCAGAAATTTTTGACAACCTTACCGTCAGGGGATGTAATGGCCTCTACTCAGAGGCTAAGGGCAGTACCAATCTGGATTTCCAACCGAGAGCTCTACAGTGACTTGGTAGTCCTTGAGATGAAGGATTATGATGTCATTTTAGGGATGGACTTCTTGAGCAAGTACAATGCTTCTATAGACTGCCGCAAGAGAAAAGTCAAGTTCACACCAGAAGCAGAACCTTCATTTGAGTTTATTGGAGACCCAAGGAGAAAGACAAAGAGGTTCCTATCTACCTTACAAGCTCAGAGAATGTTAGAGAAGGGGTGCCCTGGTTTTCTAGCTCATATAGTGGATGCAAGTCAAGGAGAAGGATTGAAGAGAGAAGAAGTGAGGGTAGTCTGTGACTATCCTGAGGTGTTTCCTGAAGAGTTACCAGGACTCCCTCCCAATCGGGAAATTGAGTTTGAAATTGAGTTGGCCCCAGAAATCAACCCAATTTCGAAGGCACCTTATCGCATGGCACCAGCAGAACTGAAATAATTGCAAGAACAATTGCAAGAGCTGCTCGACAAGGGTTTCATCCGCCCTAGTCATTCACCTTGGGGAGCTCCTGTATTGTTCGTCAAGAAGAAAGATGGATCTATGCGAATGTGCATAGATTATCGAGCTTTGAATAAGGTAACCATCAAGAACAGATATCCTTTGCCAAGGATAGATGATTTATTTGATCAGCTGAAGGGAGCCACAGTGTTCTCCAAAATAGATCTGCGATCAGGATACCATCAACTCAAAGTGAAGGAGAGTGATGTGCCAAGGACTGCTTTCAGTACAAGATATGGGCACTACGAGTTTGTGGTCATGCCCTTTGGAGTGACAAACGCCCATGCGACGTTTATGGATCTAATGAATAGAGTGTTCAAGGACTTTCTTAACAAGTTCGTCATTGTCTTCATTGATGATATCCTAGTGTATTCAAAGACTCAGGAAGAACATGAAGAACACCTGAAGATAGTGTTGCAGACCTTACACCAGAGGGAGCTGTACGCCAAATTCTCAAAGTGTGAGTTTTGGCTGGACCAGGTGGCCTTCCTAGGCCACATCATTTCCAAGGAAGGTATTATGATAGACCCAGCCAAGATTGAAGCAGTTAGTAACTGGAGTCAACCAAAGAATGCTAGTGATATCAGAAGTTTTCTGGGTTTGGCAGGGTACTACAGAAGGTTTGTGGAGGACTTTTCAAAGATAGCTTCACCACTTACAGCCCTTACCAGAAAGAATAAAAAGTATGAGTGGACTGAGAATTGTGAGCAGAGTTTCCTTGAGTTGAAGAAGAGACTGACTAGCGCTCCTATCCTTACAGTACCCGAAGGTGATAAGAGCTTTGATATATACAGTGATGCATCAAAGCTAGGACTTGGAGCAGTCCTTATGCAAGAAGGCAAGGTCATAGCTTATGCTTCCAGGCAACTCAAGGACTATGAAAAGAATTACCCCACTCATGATCTGGAGTTGGCAGCTGTAATCTTTGCTCTAAAGATATGGAGGCATTACTTGTATGGAGTGCAGTGTAAGATTTATACAGATCACCAGAGTCTGAAATATTTCTTCACTCAGAAAGACCTCAATATGAGACAGCGAAGGTGGCTCGAGTTAGTGAAGGACTATGACTGTGAGATTCTTTACCACCCTGGTAAGGCAAATAGAGTAGCAGATGCACTGAGTAGAAAGACTTGTGCCACTTTGATGTCCTTATCATCATTGGCACCACCATTACAGAAGGAGATAATAGATTATGGAGTGGAGATTATTGATGGGCAGCTAGCTCTATTGACACTAGAGTCAACTTTGCTTGAAGAGATACAGAAAGAGAAAGCTGAGGATTCTGATATCCAAAGGATCAAGCAGGAGATGCAAGAAGGAGAGAGTAAAGAGTTTAGAGTATCTGACAGTGGGATACTCTACTATGGTGACCGTTTATGTGTCCCTAATCAGGAAGAGCTGAGAAAGAAGATTCTTGCAGAAGCCCATGGAACTCCCTACTCAATGCATCCTGGTTCTACTAAGATGTACCAGGATTTGAAAAGAAAGTTTTGGTGGTCAGGGATGAAGAGAGACATAGCTAAGTATGTCAGCACCTGCCTGACATGTCAGAGAGTTAAAGTAGAACACCAGCGACCAGGAGGTGTCCTACAACCCATTCAGATTCCAGAGTGGAAATGGGAAGACATAGCCATGGATTTCATAGTTGGTCTACCAAAGACAACTAATGGCTATGACGCTATTTGGGTGATAGTAGACAGATTGACCAAGTCTGCCCACTTTTTGGAAATCAGAGTGTCTTACTCAATTGAAAAGTTAGCCCAGTTATATGTGCAGGAAGTGATCCGACTACACGGAGTCCCGAAGACCATTATCTCGGATAGGGATGGTCGTTTCACTTCACACTTTTGGGAGTGCGTACAGACAGCGTTAGGCACCAAACTGAAATTCAGCACAGCTTTCCATCCCCAGACTCATGGACAGACAGAGAGAGTGAATCAGGTTTTAGAAGATATGCTCAGAGCTTGTGCATTAGACTTCAAGGGCAGTTGGTGCAAGTATTTATGTTTAGCTGAGTTTGCCTACAACAACAGTTACCAAGCCACTATTGGTATGGCACCCTATGAAGCTCTTTATGGTAGGAAGTGTAGATCTCCCCTCTGTTGGTATGAAGGAAGTGAGAAGAAGGAAATGGGGTCACAGACTGATCTTATAGATGGTACCACAGAAGCTATAAAGAGCATCCACCAGAGGATAGAGATTGCTCAGAGTAGGCAGAAGAGTTACGCCGATGTACGCCGTAGGCCGTTAGAGTTTGAAGTTGGGGATACAGTTTTCCTCAAAGTAGCTCCTATGAAGGGTGTAATGAGATTTGGCAAGAAAGGCAAGCTAAGTCCTCGATACATAGGACCCTACCTAGTGACGAAAAGAGTTGGCAAAGTAGCTTATGAGTTGGAGCTACCCTCAGAGATGTCAGCAATACACAATGTGTTCCATGTCTCAATGTTAAAGAAGCACATCCCAGATGCCAACCAAGTGATTGAGCCACAGATGGTACAAGTTCAAGAAGATCTCAGTTATGAAAGTCGACCTATTCAGATAATAGATCGAGCAGATAAGAAGCTGAGGAACAAAGTGGTACCACTAGTAAAAGTCTTATGGCTGAATCAGAAGTATGAAGAGGCAACCTGGGAATCAGAAGATAGCATAAGGCAAAGGTATCCAGAGTTGTTCTAAGTTCGAGGATGAACTTTTTATAAGGTAGGGAGGATTGTAACACCCAATAATTTTCTGGTATTATTAGGGATTTTTCGAAATTTTTCTAGCATTTTTCAGAATTAAAATAAAAAGAAAAAAAAATATAAGGGGTCGGGCGGGGTTTGATCCCGCGACTACAAGGCAAGCAAAGCATTAAGGGCGTCCGGGCAACCAGCCGGGCAAGGGTATCAAGCACAGAAAAGGATGAAGAGAAATAATATTATAGTTGATTTAGCCTGTTTCATGAAGAGGTATTTAAACTTCCACTTAAGTCACGTTAAGACGCGATTAGGGCTTGGAGGAGGCTGCGCGAATAGGGGTGGGAGGCTGCGAAAATAGGGAGAAAAGAGAGGAGTTCCTTACTTCCTCTTCCTCCTCTTGAGTGGAGAACCTAGGGCTTCTTCCCTAGGGCCAAGAAGTGGAGTTTTCTTGCAAAGGAAGATTAAAAGAACCCTACGCTAGGAATTTCGAGATACTTAGTGAGTTTTCTTCAAGAAAAGAGTAAGTATATCACTCACCTGCAATAGAAGTAGTTTCGCCATGTATTTCTTGTTGTAGAACCATGTTTGTGATCTAAATGCATGCTTTAAGATTATGATTTTCTTATTTGTGTGTTTTAAGTCCCTAAAGAATACATGTTTTATCATAGAATATGAATTGGAGTAAGTTATTGTGTATGTGACCTAAGTATGACAAGAGTAAGTTCTTGAAAAGTCACAAAAAGGAGTTTTGGGGTTAAGGGCACGCAAGGTGCTCAATGAAAGTTCCAAATAAGAAAAGGTAAAGGTTTATAGTGCAAGATTTATGTAAAAGAAAGTTAGCTTGATAAATACAAGCATTATGAGTAAGAAAGTATTTTACTTTTGTAAAGTGACATGTACCGGGCAAATGAGAGGCCCACAGAAAGTAAGAAAGAAACTCTAATAGGGTGCGGTGGCTAGCTACCCCGAAACCTATTAGGGATGCGCGCATTGGTACATTGATACCATGGTACAGTGTCAAGGCCTGAGAAAGTTGATTATTATTTTGAAGTATATGAGTATATGTAAGTGTTTTCAGTTTAAGCATATATTTTGCTATATATGTTAACATTGTTATGTTACAAGCATGTTAAAGAGCAAGAGCAAGGAAGTTAGTGGTTTAAAGTATGGAAATGCATAAGTAGCAAGTCTCAAAAGAAATTATGAGCATGTTAGATTTGCCAATGGTTTAATACTAGTAAATATTTTCAAGCATGATTGAGCATGATAAGTATGTGAAAGTTTCCATGTGTAAGTATTTCAAAGTGCATGTATTTTGAAGCAAGCATTATTTGAAAAGAGCATGTTTATCATTGATCGCATGGATTTGTGAGTTAGGATTTACTTACTAAGCAAATCGCTTATTAGTTGCATTTCCTTCTATTGCAGACAAAGGTAAAGAAAAAGAATAAGCTAGGGAGGCGAGCGAGACTTGCGTTGATGTCAGTGGCGATGGAACCGTGGGAGAGATTCTTGGTATAAGCATAAGAGGCAATTTCTGAAATTTAGAAACCTGGAGTTTGATATCTTGATTGGTAACATGGTGTGTAAACTACGCATAGAGGTTAAGTTTGGTAAAACTCTAGAGTGTTTTGCTTACGTTTTGATAGTTTTGTTAAATTCCGCAATGATTCTAATTTCAAGTTATTGGATTCGTTTTGAGTTGCTAGGATGTTTATAAAACTAGTATAGAGTATAGAAATGAAGTTATTTCTTTATATACATTAAAGGTATGTGAATTGTGGACTTTTGAAACAAATTTTCGGGTCTGAAAATGTAGGTTTCAGGCGTGCCAGTCGACCGGTACAGAACCAGTCGACTGACCTATCGAACAGAACCTTCTGTTCGATGCACCAGTCGACTGGCTATCTATCAGTCGACTGGTACCATTAAAAAGAAACTGTTGTAGGGCAGATGGTTAGTGCTCCAGTTTTACAACTAAGAGGTCTAGGCTTCAATTCCTTGCAAAGCAAATAAAATGAAAGTTTTTTTTTTAAAGTTGTTTTTTTTTGAGAAAAAAAAAGAAAAAAAAATTCAGAGCAAGTTAAGGGAAGTCAAGTAGTTGTAACATAAGGCTAAGAATAAGGTAAAGTTAAGGTTAAGTAAAAGCGACGCCCGCCTTAAGAAGGAAGAGAAGGCGGGTCGTCACACTTTTACCCAGCAGCCCTTCGCCAGGTGCCTAGCAACCCTTCGCTAGGTCTTCAATTCTTAGCAGCCCTCGCTAGGTGCCTAGCAGTCCTTCGCCAGGTCTTCAACTCCTAGCAGCCCTTTGCTAGGTGCCTAGCAGCCCTTCGCTAGGTCTTAGGGTTTCGATACCTAGCAGCCCTTTGCTAGGTTTCGATACCTATCAGCCCTTCGCTAGGTGCCCAGCAGCCCTTCGCCAGGTCTTAGGGTTTCGATGCCTTGCAGCCCTTCGCTAGGTGCCCAGCAGCCCATCGCCAGGTCTTAGGGTTTCGATGCCTAGCAGCCCTTCGCTAGGTGCCCAGCAGCCCTTCGCCAGGTCTTAGGGTTTCGATGCCTAGATAAACTAGGACTTTTCTTCAACTTAGGTTACTTCTCCTTTGCTCCCCTTTGTCTGTTTAATGTATCACTGACTTAAGTATATTGTCAAACATTAAAACACTTAAAGGAGAACATCATTGATGCAACTTGCACCAACAATCTCCCCCTTTTTAATGTTTGACAATAACTTAAGTTAGATTGGTTGAAGGGGCTAACTTACTATCCTTGGGATAAAAAATAAAAAAAATGATATAAGTTTTGAAACTATATTTTTTATCTTTGGGAGAAAATTTTTCTAACTTAAGCTCACCTCTCCCCCTTTGTCATACATCAAAAAACTTTAAGAAAATACTTGCACCAACAATGAAAGCTTTTAGTTCTTTTTGAAAAAAAATTTTTTTTTTTGAAAGCATGGCATTTTGAATGATATATTGCATTTTTTTTAAAATGCATAATTTTGAAAAAGATGCTATGTACTTTTGAAAGATTATGTAATTTTTGAAAAATATAAGTACCTTTGAAAAATGTATTGAATTTTTTGAAAAATTAAGTACTTTTGGAAAATACATAATTTTTGAATGGAGCCCTAGGTCGAACCGACGCCTACTGTTCCCTCGACGGGGAACGTGTCCTCACCTACTCCTCTCGGGAGAATTTACCTGATGCCAACCGTTCCTTTGGTTGGACTTTTGCCTGACGGTCCTTTGTCAGGTCTTGGATGCCGAGCTGCCCTTCGCTCGGTGCCTAGCATTCCTTCGCTAGGGCTTCAGTCCAGGCTGTCCTTCGCCTGGCGCCTAGCAGTCCTTCGCTAGGTCTTGGATACTGGCAGTCCTTCGCCAGTTGCCTAGCAGTCCTTCGCTAGGGCTTTTTACCCTGGCATTCCTTCGCCAGTGCCTAGCAGTCCTTCGCTAGGGCTTTTCCTGCACACTAGAGTAACTTGTTAGAAAACAAGTAAGACTTAACTTTTGACCTATGTTGCCATTATCAAAACATAGGTTTGACTTGGGTGCATTCTGCACCAACAATCTCCCCCTTTTTGATTTATGGCAACCCTAGTTCAAAAAGTTAAGTTTAAGCAAGCATGAAAAGGTTAAATTTTGTTCCCTCCCCTTGGAAGGAATCTCCCTCTAGATTTTTCAAAAAATTGGTGGGGTTAAAAAGACTTGTACTTTGGAAACTTAAGTTTTTAGGTACTTAGAAATCTTTTCATACCTTAAGTTAAAAGTACATAGCAAAGTTTTTGAAGTATGATTTTAGAGTACTTAAAAGGTTTGAAAAAGTTTGAAGCTTTAAGTTTTAAGGTACTCAAAAGTTTTGAAAGTGTTTGGCTTAAGTACTTTGTAGGATTCAAAAAAGCTTAAGTACTTAGTAGGATTAAAAAGGCTTAAGTACTTAGTAAACTTTGAAACACTTTAGTACATTTGGAAAACTTAAGTACTTAATAAATTTGAAAAACCTAAGTACTTAGTAACATTGTACTTATACAGTTTTAAAAAACTTATGCTTAAAATACTTGTAGAAGTTAAAAAATTTTGACAAGCTTAAGTAAGAAAATTTTGAAAGACTTGAGTACTTAGCAAAATTTTGAAAGCCTAAGAAAAAATTTGAAAGCTTTAAGAACTTAAGTATTTTAGTCAATTTTGAAAAACTTAAGTATTTTTGAAAATAAGATTAATTTTTTTAAAAAAAAATTAATTTTACTCTCTCCTTGCCTATCTCTCCCCCTTTGTCATATATCAAAAACAGATGAATATAGCAGAAATAAATTTGCATAAAGAAAATAAGTAGGATTTTGCTGTACTGAATCAATTCATAATTTAGACTCAAACTAAATTAGTCAACTTTCTCTGTAGGGACCTGTCTAACCCAATTAGCTTCTTACTAACTGTTATACACAGTAGTTTTTGCTAGGGTTAGTCAAGTTAAGTGTTTCTGTTCAGGTTAGATTTTCTAGACTTGACACTTAACTTGATTGCTGTGTAAGTTTTATTTAGTGCCCCAATTACTGCAGATGCACTGACTTAAGCATCTTGAATTAAGGCAAAGACCTAAGCATCTCAACCCTTTCTAGGTTATCAATCAAAGTACCCTAAGGTGCTTGTGAGATGCTGGCTTCTAAATCTATAGGTGCATGCAGTTCTAGGGTTAGGGACTAGACAGGGTTAGGGCCTAGACTAAGTCCATTTGCGAAAAAGTCCTAGTTTTGAAAGGGGGTAGTTTTGAAAAAAAATAAAACTAAGTCGAAAAGATTTAAAATAAACACTGATTTTGAAATTCAGTAAAACAGTTTTTCAAAAAAATAATTTTTTTTTGAAATAATTTTTAAATTAAGAAAAAAAAGTTAATCTATTCTACAGAACATAATCCTAACTGCCTTCTTAGTGAACTGAACTCAGATTCAAGTAAGGGTTTTGTGAATATATCAGCTAGGTTGGATTTTGAGTCAATATGTTTAAGTACTATTTCACCCCTGGCTACATGGTCTCTTACAAAATGATGTTTGACTTCTATATGTTTGGTTCTGGAGTGTTGGATTGGGTTCTTAGTTTGTGATTGGATTTGGTTTGTTTACCTTGATTATATGATTCACATATTAGGTTTTCATTGTTTTTAATTTTGGGGATACCTTTGATTAAGCCACGTTGGGTAATTTTTGAGATAGTTCTCAGATTGGTATGACCTAATCTCCTATGCCAGAGGTTTGATTGTTCTAACTGTGTTAACATACATTTGGGTACAAGGGAAGGTTTATAGTGTATACATTGTTTTTCCTAGTGCCCTTAAGTATGATTTCTGAGTCTTGTTCATTTCTAATCAGGCAGTTGGAATTGTTGAAAGTAACTATGTAACCAGAATCACATAACTGACTTATACTAAGCAAGTTAAAATTAAAGTTTTCAACCAATAGAACTTTCTTAATAATGAAATCGGATTTAAGTTCAATATTACCTGACCCAATTACCTTGAGTGTAGCATTATTGCCAAATGCCACTGAGCCTAGGTTTTTGAACTTGAGCTTGGTGAACTTCAATTTATCTCCAGTCATGTGTCTGGAGCAACCGCTATCCAACATCCATTGGTCCAAATCGTTATGTTCCTACACATAAAGAGTTTTCTTGATTTGGATCCAATTAGAGTTAGGAATAGCTTGAATTGAGTTTCACTGCCTAATCTGTCTCACCCAAATCTAGGGTTTTCAATCACGTTAGCCTTATAGGTTTCGTGAGACAGGTTTTAATAGTTAAGATTATTTTAAAAAGGATGGTTTATTTTGAAAACTTAATTAATTTTGAAAACAATTAAATTTTGAAAACTTAATTAATTTTGAAGACTTAATTAATTTTGAAAAGATTGAAAGGATGTTTAAATCTATAAATAACTAAAATTTTGTATTAGATTCGAATTTGACAAAAAATAATTTGAATTTGAATTTCAAAAATTGGCTTCCAGGTCTTGGCGAGGCACTAGGCCTTCTTTGGCCGTAGCCTTATGGGATCATCCACCCATTCCTTGACAAATCCTTTTAATGAAATTTCATTTTCAAAATTATTCTTTGAAAAATTTCTGGTCTAACTAGTTTAGACTTTGGATCGGTAGCTTCGGCTAGTTTCACCAGTCTAAAGAGACCAAGTGAACTTGATCTTATTAGAATTGGTTTCCCTAACGTACTATCATCTCACCTCCACCCAATACTATGTTGTCAAGTTTTAGTTAGGTGTGTTTGGTCCTTATACTAACCATTCCTAAATCTAAGCATGGTAAATTGCAGAAATTTAAATAAACAATCAATCAAACAATTTGCAATTAAAAAAAATTTATTTAACAATAAATATTGTTTTCAGTTTGGCTCCCCCTGGACTAAAGCCACGGTGATAGTTAGGCAAGATGTGAATCTTGTCCTTGGGAATCCAATACTGATTTGATCCAGTTGGTTTGTTCAGGTATAGTTTAGGTACCCATGCCTGAATTTTACCTCTGGACTGATTCAGTACAGCATAGTAAGATCTTTGCCGGGATTTGGTTCTATAGCCCAGTCCGGATCGATTTAGAACTGATTTCTGTTTTCCAAGGATCATGTCAAGACCCTTGGAACCAGATGTAAATCGTTCTAAAGCTGATCTAAGATCCTTAACCTGAGTTTTCAGGGAGGATTTCTCTTTTCAAGTTTTTCAACTTGAGTAGGAGTTCCTTCCTGAACCTTCTCGGTTGAGGGTTTAGAGTCAGCTCCCTCTTTCAGGAGTTTTACTTCCTGTCGGAGGGATTCGACTCGGAGTTTGGCTTTTTCCAAATCTCGGGAAAGAAATGAAATTAAGTCACTTAATTGACATCTATTAAAACCAGTTACCTTAATCTCGTCGTCTTCTGTAAAGGTCAGCTCGCCGTCGTCCTGTTCTGATTCTGACTCAATCTCGACTTTTTCTGAGGCGGTCAGGGCTAGTAGGTTTGATTGGGGTGCTTCTTCTTCTTCTTCTTCTGAGGAAGACTCGTCCCAGGTTGCTTGCAGTGCTTTCTTTTTTCTCGTCTTTTTAGTCTCCTTTAGGTTAGGACACTCTGACTTGTAGTGGCCCTTCTTCTTGCACTCGTAGCAGGTTACGTTGGGCTTGTTTGCGGGTTCAGCTGGTTCGTCCTTTCTTCGGCTGATTTTCCGTTTGTTGGTTCGGTTCTTCGGCTCCTTGTAGTAGCTTCGGGCTAGTCGGACCAGCTTGGTTTGATCTCCTTCTTCGTCTTCTGAGTCTGAGTCTGAGTTAGACTCGGGTTCTGGTTCAGGCTTCTTCTTTGTTGTTCTTCCAGTTATTCCTGCAACAAAGGCAATACCTTTCTCGACCATATTGGTGTTAGTTTGTTCGTGCAGTTCTAGTTCGGAAAACAATTCGTCTAATTTTATTTTTGAAAGATCCCTTGAGACCTTGTATGCATCTACCATAGATGCCCGCAAGGTCTTTCTAGGGAAAGCGTTTAAGGCATACCTTATTAGGTCACGGTTTTCAACCTTGTGACCTATCGTGTGAAGACCGTTCATCAACTCTTGGATTCGTGCGTGGAGCTGGGCTGCTGTTTCGTTGTCGGCCATCTTGATGGTGTAGAGTTTGTTTAGTAGCAGATCCCTCTTACTGATCCGAGTATCTGATGTCCCTTCGTGCAGTTCGATCAATTTTGCCCAAAGCTCCTTCGCACTGTTGAAGGGGCCCACGCGGTTCAGCTCCTCTTTCGTCAATCCGCACTGGAGAGTCTGAGTTGCTTTTGCGTCGGCTTCTATCTTGCGCTTTTGGGCGTTGTCCCATTCTGAGTAGCTTTGAGGAAGTCCTTCGGCGTTTCTGGGGATCTCCAGACCAGACTGGATAATGATCCACATGTCCACCTGAGTTTTCAGGTGGACCTCCATGCGACTTTTCCAGTAAGAAAAGTCTTCTCCACTAAAAAGTGGAGGTCTGGCGGTGCTAAATCCCTCTTGCATGGCCATATGATCTGTAAAAGAAAACTAACAGAAATACAAATTTTCCAAGACTAGGTCTTGGATTAGTAGTGCGGGATATGAGGAATAAAATATTAAAAAAAAATCGAATAAATAAAAAAAATTCGAACGAGAAAAAGAAATGAAAATCTGAAAAAAATTTCAAACTGGTGGTTGCACCAAGTTTGAACTTACCCGCTCTGATACCACTTGTTGAATCGATAGAACCGATACAGTGGGGGGTGAATATCGGTATTCGTTTTTCGGAAAATTAAGAGCAAGTGCACAGCGGAAATAAAAATATCACAGCATAGAGACACAGTCGATTTTACTTGGTTCGGAGCCTGTGTCGACTCCTACTCCAAGGCCCACGGTCGTTGACCGTTTACTTTGGGCAATTCTATATTAGGCGCAAAATAGTTTACAAAGGATTACAAAATTAAGTACAGCAAACTTTTAAATAGCTCTTTTACCGACGTCCGAGGTGGTTCTACTTTTTCGGAGCAGCGGGACGTCGTCGGCTCGAGTTGGTAGGATTCTGGGGGCGCAGCGTGTGAGCAGAAGAGCGTAGAAGTGTCGAGTGAATTGATGTTCTGAAGCCTTGGTCGAGGGCCCTTTATATAGGGCCTGGGGGCGCCCGGGACGTCGGGGGCGCCCCCCCACATGTCCTTCGATCCGCCAAATTCTCGGTCAGCGTTTGATCCCTTTATCTTCGGGATCCGCTTTGACCGGGGCGCCCGGAGCGCTCGGGGCGCCCGGATTGACCGGGTCAAAGCGTTATCCGCTGGCTTCGAAGGGCGCTGCTTCGGTAGCTGGCACTGGGGGCGCCCGGAGCGTAGGGGGCGCCCGGGAGCGCAGGGGGCGCCCGGGAGCATGGGGGCGCCCGGACAGCGAGCTGTCAAAGCAGTTCTTCGCTTAATGTGTTTTGTGTTCACCTTGGGAGCGCCCGGGACACTCTGGGTACCCTGGTCAGCTGTTGCCTCACTCCTTTGAGGCTCTCTGAGCTGCAGACACTCGTTCTTTCGGTCCTGCATCCAGGGTTAGTCCAAAACACAATAAAACAATAAAGTGTTAGTTTATACAGCCTTAGCTGTCATGGTTCTGACTTTGGGCCTCCAAAATGGAGCCCTAGGTCGAACCGACGCCTACTGTTCCCTCGACGGGGAACACGTCCTCACCTACTCCTCTCGGGAGAATTTACCTGATGCCAACCGTTCCTTTGGTTGGACTTTTTCCTAATGGTCCTTTGTCAGGTCTTGGATGCCGAGCTGCCCTTCGCTCGGTGCCTAGCATTCCTTCGCTAGGGCTTCAGTCCAGGCTGTCCTTCGCCTGGCGCCTAGCAGTCCTTCGCTAGGTCTTGGATACTGGCAGTCCTTCGCAAGTTGCCTAGCAGTCCTTCGCTAGGGCTTTTTACCCTGGCATTCCTTCGCCAGTGCCTAACAGTCCTTCGCTAGGGCTTTTCCTGCACACTAGAGTAACTTGTTAGAAAACAAGTAAGACTTAACTTTTGACCTATGTTGCCATTATCAAAACACAGGTTTGACTTGGGTGCATTCTGCACCAACATAAACTTCATGAGATGCTCTTCAGGGTCGGTGGCCCCAGCGTACTCGGGTAGGGTGAAGAATCTGAGATGCCTGGGATCCAGATCCTCCAAGATCCATGAAGCAAAAGGGTTGTTGTGCATCTGAGTGACCGGTGGCTCGCCGACTGGGGCCTTTCCCTTATCGAGGAGCGACTTGTGCGTTTGGCTGGATGCAGATGCTTCAATCGGGTCGGGCTCTGTTGCGTCGACTCGGCTGTTGTGCGCAGGTGGGAGGGAAGGGGCTGATTCTCTTTCTGGCGGTGCGGCCTTTCCCCGACCTCCTGAGGGATTAGGCGTCGCGGGCTCTTGGGGTCGAGTCGCTGGGCCATCGGCACGTGACAACCTCAATGGAGTTCCCTGAGCCCGGGCGACTGAGAGGAGCTCATACTCCTCGGGAGTAACGATCATCACGACCCGGTTGGGCGCTTCCATCATACACTTTCAATCAGGCTAAGTGCCCCTCCTTCTAGCGCCAAATTTGATCCTGTCGCGAAGCGAGGTGGAATTCCCAAGGGTTGGATGGTCTCCCGTGTGACACGAGCAGCTGAGGTGGCACCGACCTGGCTCTGACCTGGCTTCGGCCTGCAAGATAGTGACCGTTAGCAAACCCGCCGGGGAGTTTCCCCGGCAAGGCACTCCGACGGTCAAGTCAGTATCCGCAGAAAAGATAGTGGAGCAAATGGAAGTATAGTAGAAGAGAAAGCTCGTGCGCATACCTGCGGAATGAGGAGTGAAGGGAACAGGTGGAGAAAGGTATTGCCTGTTGGAGCAATCAGCCCTAAGATGGTCCGGAGTGTCCATGGGTTTTGATGTTTGGGCAAAGGGTTTAAGTTAGGTTTACCCTTGTATTTGATATCCGTATGTTGAGAGTGCAGGTTGTACAGGTTACGCATATGGACCTGACTGGACGACCTCAGTACAGTGAAGGATGGCATGGTGGCCAGCTGGAGGCTGGCATGCGCATCTGAGGGACCATGGAGTGCAGGGATGATGAGCTGATGGGCACGGACTTCGAGGCATACGTGAAGTGTGGCATGGAGGCAAGTTGGAGGCTTGCGTGCTCATCCGAGGGACGAGGGCCGAAGATGAAGAGGGCGCGAAGGCAACAGTCGAGGCTGCGGAGGAGGAGTCAGTCAAATCGTAAGGGTCGAGTGTCGTGTGAATGTACTCGGGAAGGGTTTCAGCTAGGGACCAGTCGACAGCCCTGGGGCCAGTCGACTAGTAGGTGGCTGGTGAGCTGGCAAATTCGAATGTTGGGAGTATCAATGGTCGAATTTGGCTGGCACCAGTCGACTGCCCTGGGGGCAGTCGACTGGTAGCGAGAAATCAGCCCCGAGTCCTATTTAAAGAGGACTTCGTGGTGGCTGAGTTTCTTGACGAAACTTGCTTGGATAGGGGAAGTTAGTAGTCTTGTATACTCAGGAAGTGTCCTTGGTGTTGTGGCGAGGTTTCTCCACCCACAAGGAGCGACGAGTTCTAGCCGGAGGTTATCCGGGGTTTGATCCACCGACGGATTGTTGGATTAGTCACCCGACCGGGGTGGATACCAACTAAAATCGCCGTGTTAGCATTGGTTAGTGATTTTATTATTGTTTTACTATTATTTCCGCTATGCAAACTAACCGTGTAGGAACAAGAATTCGGCGAAACGCTATTCACCCCCCCCCCTCTAGCGTACGGCAAACGGTCTATCAAATGGTATCAGAGCAAGGACTGCTCTTGATCGGACTAACCGCCGAGAGAGTACACGCTAGAGGAGAAGAACGATGGAAGACAAACTTGGGGACAACATCTACACTCCACGGGCCTACGACCATGAAGACTTCGGGTATTGGAAGTCACGGATGGAGACGTGGTTCGCGATGGAGTGGGAACAAATGATTGCGCTTGAAGAGCCATATGAGACTCCAAAGGATAAGCACGGGAAGAGGCTTAGGCCTAGATAATGGAGTCAAGAACAACAAGATCTTTCTAGAGCAAACGAAAAGGTAATTAGTGTTTTAAGCAATGTTTTGCCTAATAATATTTTGAGTTGTGTAGGAAAATACGAAAATGTGCACGACCTATGGAAAAAGATAAAAGAATATCATGAAAATCCTACACAAATTCAAAAGCTCGAAGAAGTAAGTTCAAGTGGAGAAGAGGAAAAAGAAAAAGAATCATCTACATCATCAAGTAAAATGGAAGAAGTGTCAACTTCTACAAGTGAGGAGGAGGAGCTAAGTGAAAGATCATCAACCTCCTCAAGAGAAGAAGAAGAGGCATCAATTTCAAGAATTGAGGGGGAGGAGAGACCCTCATCTACACATGATCAAGAGGAAGCTTCCACATCATCCGAGGTTGAAGATGAAGAAGTCAACCTAGTCTCCACCTCCACCTCCACCAAAGCCAAGAGAAAGGACAACATTACATGCTTTGGGTGTAATGAAAAGGAGCACTACAAGGACAAGTGCCCGAATGGTAAAAAGGAGGTAAAATCTATACTTATTTCAAGTTCTTTAAACTCTAACATAAAGTGTAGGATTGGAGAAACCCAAGAGAAGAAGAGGAGGATTCAATGCTTCACGTGTGGTGAGCTAGGGCACTACCACACCAAGTGCCCAAGGAAGAAAGAGCTAAAGAAAATGGAGCACCTAAGGAGATGGGAAAAAGAAGAAAGAAAGAAGAGAAGAAGCTCACATCAAGAAAGGACTACAAGGGTAAGGGAGGTAATTCCTAACCCTAGATTAAATTGTCATTCATATTTAAGTTCCTCCATGAATGCTAAGAATCATGCCAATTACCCATCCATGAATATTAGAAATAATGCAAATCATTCATCCATGCATGCTAGATTTCATGAAAATTATCTTTTTGTGCATAACCATGGTTTTAAATATCATGATAGGAATAAGGATAACAAGGTAGATACATATCCTAAGAAAAGCATGCATCATGGTAAATCTAAGACCTGTGTATCCAAGGCTAAAGGCATTAACCCCAAGGGAGGGAATCAAATGCCTAAGAAAATGGGTAGTTTTAGGAATGTCCAAAGTGGGAATATGGACTACAAGGTTAAAGGTCTAGAGAGGGAAAATCAAGCCTTGAGGGCAAGGCTTGATATATTAGAAAAAGCCCTAGAAAGATTCACGGTTGGATCTAAGGGCTTAGACATGGTGTTGGGTAGTATAAAACCCAACTATGATAGGTCGGGATTGGGGTACCGATTTAAGACCTCCAAGGGCAATGAAAAGAAGTATGCTGGGAAAGCATACAATCTTAGTAAGGAGGGAAGGTCCAAGGATAGCAAGGGGATGCCATCGAAAGGTAGAAAGGGTGACTTAACCAAGGACAAGGTGTCGAAGGTTAAGAAAGCTCACTTTGAAGGCCAAGAGTCACCGATGGCACACCGGTGTAGCTTAGTGTGGATCGAGTTACCTAGGGAGGTGGCTAAGGCTAAGAGCTCAAGGGGAGCTCTAGGAGCCTTTGGGGTCCATGGTAGATGGATCTCAAAAGTTTCTCCCTTAGGAAATTAGGTGAAATGTGCCAAAAAGGGTTGGAAGACTTGGGTAAGTCTTAATCCTAGATTTTGGCACATCAAAAGGAGAATTTAGGGAGAAAAGGTGAAAAAGGAGTTATAATTCACAAAATTGAGGTTTAATGGTGGAATACCATGTATTTCAGTGGTAGAAATGAATTGTGATCAAGGATAAGAAGAAACACTGAAGAGAAGTGAGAATTAGAACGTTTAGGATGAGCTCATTTGATACTTTTTAGAAGAAGTAGGAGTTCGTGCCAATCTTGGGATTTGGAGTACATTTATTTGGAAACATATTTTTCCCAAGTAGATATTGGCTTCACAAATCTCCCCACAAAATTTCATATTTTTTTGGAGATTTGTAGAATTTTTAGGGCATTTCGGAAAGTTGGCTGAAAAACCTGAAATTCAGGTGGCAGTCGACTGCCCATTTGGGTAGTCGACTGCTATCAGCCCGAAAACTTTCTGTGAAGTTTGGCAGTCGACTGCCCATGGGGGTAGTCGACTGGTGGTCTGGGCAGAGTGTTAATAAGTGATTTCTGAAGGGTTTTTCAGAAATACTTGGAATTATGGATGAACCTTAGAGTTGAGGACAATTCCTTGTGTCAATTTGAAAGGGTTAGAAGAGGCAAACACAAGGAATAATGACTTGATTTCAAAATGCCAAATCTTTTAAGGAATTGAGATGTGTACCAAAAGTCAAACACACTTGATATTTTCATGATATCATATTTTTCTAGGATAGGGTATATCCAAGCAAGTGTGTTTGCAAACTTTAGAATATTTTAGGTTTTGTAGAGTTCTAATTGGCACTAGAAGAAAGGTTGCTTGGGAGCAAGCCTTAATGGTGTCCAAAAGGGGAAGAACTCGGATGTTGGGTTGGGGATAACTCAACATGGTGTTTAGGAGGTTAAGTTGGGTAGAATTTAGCCTAGGAAAAATGAAAATTGGGAGAAGGCATGGGTAAAGGGGGAGGTTGCCTCCTAGTTGTCTTGATTTTCATTTTGAAATTTTTAGGTTTTGAGTCAAACTCGGGAATGGTGATAGATACATGGGTAGATGTATTTTTCCCAAGTAGGTATGGGTACCACAAAGTTCTCCACGAAATTTGGGAATTTTTGGAGATTTGTGGAATTTCTAGCGCATTTCTGAAAATGGCCAGAAAAGACTGAAATCAGAGTATCAGTCGACTGCCCATTTGGGCAGTCGACTGCCAGAGGCTGATTTGGGTATCAACAGCTGGTTTGGGGTCTAAATGACAAGGAACAAGTGTATGGGGGGTCTAGTACACTGTGTTTAGGGTCATTGGGAATTTAAAGAACCAATAATTGGGTAATTATTGGGTTCTTTTTTATGTATGGCAAAGGGGGAGAAATATTGTGTTTAAGTGGGAAACCAATACCTTTGCTAGAAAGAAACCCTAGTTTGAGGGGGAGCATGGCTGCTCCCTTCTTGGCGTAAGGGGAACCTTGGAGAGGTTCTTAAAAAGCCTTTGTAAGTCCAGTGTAAGGGGGAGCTTGGGAGAAGCTTTAAAAAGCCCGGTTTGGTAGAAAATCCTAACTTGGAGGGTTAGGTGAGAAAAGTCCTAGCTTGGAGGGCTAGGTGTTGGAAAATCCTAACTTGGAGGGTTAGGTGGTAAAAGTCCTAGCTCGGAGGGCTAGGTGTAGGAAAATCCTAACTTGGAGGGTTAGGTGGTAAAATTCCTAACTCGGAGGGTTAGGTGTGGGATGCCTTGGGATAGGATCCAGTTATGCATTGCATATGCATTCATTTAGCATGGTTTTTGCTATTTACTAATATCTTGCTTTCCTAACTTAAACGGATTGTCAAACATCAAAAAGGGGGAGATTGTTGGAGCAATCAGCCCTAAGATGGTCCGGAGTGACCATGGGTTTTGATGTTTGGGCAAAGGGTTTAAGTTAGGTTTACCCTTGTATTTGATATACGTATATTGAGTGTGCAGGTTGTACAGGTTACGCATATGGACCTGACTGGACGGCCTCAGTACGGTGAAGGATGGCATGGAGGCCAGCTGGAGGCTGGCATGCGCATCTGAGGACCATGGAGTGCAGGGACGATGAGCTGATGGGTGCGGACTTCGAGGCGTACGTGAAGGGTGGCATGGAGGCAAGCTGGAGGCTTGCGTGCGCATCCGAGGGACGAGGGCCAAAGATGATGAGGGCGCGAAGGCAACAGTCGAGGCTGCGGAGGAGGAGTCAGTCAAGTCGTAAGGGTCGAGTGCCGTGTGAATGTACTCGGGAAGGGTTTCAGCTAGGGACCAGTCGACTTCCCTGGGGGCAGTCGACTTGTAGGTTACTGGTGAGCTGGCAAATTCGAACGTTGGGAGTATCAATGGTCGAATTTGGCTGGCACCAGTCGACTACCCTGGGGGCAGTCGACTGGTAGCGAGAAATCAGCCTCGAGTCCTATTTAAAGAGGACTTCGTGGTGGCTGAGTTTCTTGACGAAACTTGCTTGGATAGGGGAAGTTAGTAGTCTTGTATACTCAGGAAGTGTCCTTGGTGTTGTGGCGAGGTTTCTCCACCCACAAGGAGCGACGAGTTCTAGCCGGAGGTTATCTGACATTTGATCCACCGACGGATTGTTGGATTAGTCACCCGACCGGGGTGGATACCAACTAAAATCGCCGTGTTAGCATTGGTTAGTGATTTTATTATTGTTTTACTATTATTTCCGCTGTGCAAACTAACCGTGTAGGAACAAGAATTCGGCGAAACGCTATTCACCTCTCCTCTAGCGTACGACAAACGGTCTATCATTTCCCTTGTTGCAGGCAATGTTGCAGGTAAAATAAAGATGAAAAAGTTGCAACCAATACCCGAGTCTGATTCCGACTCAGAATCTGACGAAGACGACTTCAACTACACCGAGCTAATCAAAATAGCTCAGAACCATTACAAGATGAACAAAGGTCAGAGAAAGAAGAAGAAGAAGATGGTTCAATCAAAGGATGATCCGACTGAACCAATCACGAGTCAAAAAGGCAAGACGGATATCACCTGTTATGGGTGTAACAAGAAGGTCACTTCAAATCGCAGTGTCCCAACTTAAAGGAGGCTAAGAATTCACCGAGAAAGAAGACGCTTCATGTGACATGGGACAAGTTATCCTCAGAGGAAGAAGAAGAAGTAGCCCACTCCAACCTCCTTGTGCTGACGTCATTAGATGAACTTGATACCAAGTCCGAATCTGAAGTAGAGCCGGAAGAAAGCCACGGTACCGGAACACTTTCAATTTTAGAAGACGGTCAAATCACTGTAAGTGGTTTTCTTGAATCATATTTGTACGATTTAATTTCATATCTATCACGTAAGTTGGCCAAAGCCAACGTCTAGGTTGAGTCCCTCCAAAAAGAGGTAAAATCCCTTAAGGAGTAGGCTAACTCAAGCTCCTTGACTAAAACTGTTCTGGAAGAAACCTCAACTCAAGTTCAACAACTTGAGGAAGAGAATTCCACTCCAAAAACTCAAGTCAAGAAACTTAGAGTTCCCCTAGAGCAGTTTAGCTCAGGTTCCAAGAATCTTGATATGATTCTTGAAAAATAGAAAGTCGTTATGAACCGATCCGGACTTGGTTACTGAACCAACTTACGTTATAGATCATATTATTCAATGTTGAACTATACTAGCACCCGAGTCTAAGCATGGGTTCTAAAACTAAGCTTGACTAATCAAGCAGGACCAAATCACTATTGGATCCCCAAGGACAAAATTCATATCCTAGATAGTCCATTTCGAGGCTTTAGTCCGAGGGAACCAATAGAAAAATCATTTTTATCATTCGAAGATTTATTTGCATGTTTTTTTTTAAATTGCATGAATGATTGTTTATTTAGTTTTCTGAAAAAATTGTCATGCTTAGGAATAGAATAGTTGGATAAGGACCTGACTTGATTGAAACTTGCACAACCTAGCATTAGGTTGGGGCTAGCTGATAGTACATTAGGAAAGTTTGTCTAAGGAGTCAAGTAGGGTAAGACGTACCCTATTTGGTCTTTTTAACCCGGTGGACCTAGGCGAAGCTACCTCGCCACATCCTCAACTAGTTAGACCAAGGTTTCTCAAAGAGTAACTTGAAAATAAAATTCTTTAAAAGGTTTTGTCTAGAAAAGGGTTGTTGATCCGATAACCAAGAAGGGTCATATGCCTCGCCAAGATGTGGAAGTCGATTATTGAAATTTATTTTTAATTTACTACTTGATAAACTTGAATCTGACTCAAGGTTCAATCAAATCATAGCTTTTAATTTAAATTCAAAGATAAAACTTGACACATCTCACAAAATAGATAAGGGTACCGTGTTTTGCCACTTAGAAATGAGTGACATGCTTAGGTCCTAAAAAGATTAGTCCAACCCTACCATCTATACATCTAATCAATTTTACCTTTAATTTAATGAATCAAATTTAAAATTTATCTTATTTAAAATTTTATACATAAAATACTTAACCGGAGGCCGAGGTACGGATAGAAGTAGAGATGGGTCGAGGAACGAACGTCTCGAGATCTGAGAGCTTCGGAGGCCGAGCAAAATTCCAACCGGAGGTGCCGGTTGGCAAAAGGTAACTTCTCCAGAGTTGAGTAGATGAGGACGTGCACCCCGGAAGAGGGAATAGTAGGTGTCGGTCTGACCTAGAATTTTAGTTGAAATCCAAAGTCAGGATCAGACAGCTCCGGCTGTTATTCATGCATGTACATTCATATATTATTAATTTCACTTTGACTAACCTATTTTGCAGCCCAAGAAGCTGACACAGCTGCTATAAGGGCACCCCAGAGAGACTGGGCGCCTGAGTATACAGGCGGCTAAGAGGTCTCGGGCGCCCTAATTGGTTTTACTCAGCGTTGGTGAAGCTGAGTTGGCGGCTGCTGATTGGACACCCCACGTTAATATTCAAGTGCCCCAGAGCACTCAGGCTCCCAAGAGAGGATAGACTTTGGCCAAGACAGCAAATGACGATGCGGCCGAATTAACGATTTGGAGGCGCCCCTATGCACACTCGAGCGCCCGAGTGCCAATATAAAAGGGGTTTCACCCCCTCAGTCTCAGATCATCAATTAAATTATTCTGAATTACTGCAATCAAGTTTTCAACCTTCCGTGCTCAAGATTGCTATGCCAAAATAGTCCGAGATCGACGACACGCAGCTTCGATGATGAAACAGCCTCGCTCTTCTTGTCGCTATAGATTTACATCTTTATTTGTACTTAAACTAACATACTCTATAACTCATTTTGCGTATTATAGAATTGCCTAACAAAAATGGTCAAGCATCATGGGCCTTGGAGTAGGAGCCGTCATAGACTCTGAACCAAGTAAAAATAAAGCTTGTTAGCATTGTTTTGACTTGTTCCTTTTAATTCTTCCGTTGTATTTACTCACATTTTAAATCTGAGAAATTTTGAATCGATATTCACCCCCCCCCCTATCGATCTAATCAATCCACAGAAGGTTGCTAATCCAAAGCAAAGCGAAGCTTGGTCTCCTGATTAAATCCATGGGGTGGAGAAGCCTCTTTACATATTTAGAACTCAAAAAATAAAAGAGAAAATTAAATTAGAATTTCGTGTACAATTGATTGATTCAAGGTAACTGAGTTTTGGGATCTATTTATAGCCCCAGTGAAAGTCTATCCAGTTGCTAACATGACCCAATACGAGCACCCGAGTGTACACAGGTGTCTGACATGTGGTTCCAGGCTTATCCTTGTCGTAATAGTCACGGAATGGCTACTTCGCGATAAGGGCTAGACATCTCGAGCACCCATATGGACTTGGGCACCTGTACGGTCGCGTGCCCCTATCCATACGGGTGCTTGAGTGCTCGGGCACTCGAAACCACTTAGGCGTCCGAGTGCTTACTGGCCACCCTTTAGTTGACCAACCTTCACTCAGCCATTTGGGTGATCTCCAGCCATCCGGAGTCGGGCTCACCCGAACCCTTCTCCAACCTTCTCCTCCAGTGTGCTTCCTCCTAGCTTCTCGTCCCTTGGACGTCATGCGTGTCATTCTCACTCCATCGGCGTACTCTTCCATAAACCCCCACATCCCTCGGCTGCACTTAGCCCATCGACTCCCTTCCCATGTCATCCTTCTCATCTGTTGTGTCTTCCGCTCGACTTCCTGTGCTCCTAAGTTCCTGCACACTTTGACAAAGGGATCAGATACCAACAAGACCTAAGTTGACTCGGTTGACCACATCAAAACTCACCCAAGATACTTACAATCTCCTCCTTTTTGATGTGCATCAACATGAGTTAAGTTAGGGTTAAATAACATATATAAATTTTTGATAGTGCAATTCAAAAAAATTGAAATTTAGACCTCCCCCTTAACTTAATCATATTTTCTCCCTCTTTGATTACATCAAGAAAACATGCTAATGGTAAAATCAACTTAAAATGTTTAAACTAGATTTTTATAAAAATTTGACTAAGTTTAAAGGAAAAATTAAAGTGCACCTTACCAAAATAAACAAACATTAGTCATTTTAAACACAAATGCAATTTGGAGAAAAATTCATAGAAAATTATTTAGATACCCAAAATTTTCAAAATTTTTTTAGAATATGCCAAAGGTAATATTTAGTCTCCAAAACATTCAATTTTTTTACAAATCGATAAGAAATTAATTTTAAAATTAAATGTCTGATTATCGATAAAAATTTATAAAAATTTTATTCTTTGTCGAAAATTACTCAAATTTTTTACTTAAATAGAAATTTAGTATACTCATCTCTTTAAAATTTGATAAAGTAAAACAAATTTTTAAACTATAAGAAAATAATTTTGAATTCAGAATTAATAATTTTTTAAAGAAATAATTTTAAAATTGGATTTAGACTTAAAATAAATTTAAAAATTTTTCTCAACATTCAACAGATAGTATATAGGTCCTGAAAAATCAAATTTCATGAAAATTAATTTTTAAATATTTTAAAATTAAAAATTAATTTTTGAAAGAAAAATAAAAAAATCTATTTAATATTCAAAAATTTATGAATAACTCATAGTGCACTCTATCATCAAAAAAATATAAAACTAAATTTTCTACAACAAATACATAGTCGAACAATAATTTTCAAAAGGATGGTGAATAAAGCATTAATTAACACACAAAAAAACATTAATTATTGACAAATAAGTATTAAATAAAATCTAGCAATTTGGTATAGATTTTGGGTCCCAAAATAAATTCTTACCAACAAGGTTAATTAAAAACTTAGATGGAATATATCTTCTAAGAATTCTTACAATTTGGCTCTTGTGATACCGTAAATAACAATTTAGTCCTCTAAAATATCTAACTTTTGAATTTTGTAAATATTTTGAGCATGCATGGTTATTTTTCAGTTTTTCTACTTGAGGCTTCAAGTTCTCATTCACTAATTTATGTTTATCAAATATTTCTAATGGGCATCCAAAACCTAATTATTTTTTCAAGTCTAAATTTTTATTTTCCAATTTAAATATAGACTTCATCATTGCTTTAATACCCTAATAAAGTTGATCAGGAGATAGAAAATATATTTCACTTACCATATCTTTTTCGAAGTCTGAAGCTCTTCCTTCATCGCTGCTATCTTCTAATGTGGCTCCCCCTTCATCAATGCTTTCTTCTTCTTGGTGGGTGGGCATCAGCGCTAGTCCAGCGTGTTCCTTGAGATCATACTCATCCGATGAGTATTTATCCCACGTGACCTTCAGGTTCCTGTATTTGGATTTCTTCACCTTTAGCCTTAGGCAGTTCTCCTTAATGTGTCCTTCCTCCTCACAATGATAGCAACGGATCATCCTTTGCTTCTTAACCTACACTTTATTAAACTTTTTAGCTTTGAAATACTTAGATAATTTCCTTACCATATATGTCATGTCTTTATCTTATGAAGATTCCTTCTCATGTTGAATCTTCCTCATGCTTAGGGCGATGTTGTCCATTTTACTCTTTCCTGCGCATCGAGATTCATGAACATCTAATGTTGAAAATAGTTCTCTAAGGTACTTACCTCAAGATCCTTAGAGATGTCGTACACGTCGACTATGGATATCCAGTCCGAGGTGTTGCGACCGGGTGCATGTTGACATGGATGCGAGTTCGTAATTTCAAAAATTAATTACGTGTAGCGGAAGGTTTAACATAAATAATTTCTCTAAATCATTTAACCACACATCTAAGCATGCAATTCTCTCCCTTTGTTGTGGCCGACCAAGCAAAGAGGATGGTGGACCTCTTTGGCCGGCCCATCTAAGCCACGCCCCAATGAGTTAAACTTATTTAATTCATCTATTAAGTCTTCAAAAGACTTAGCCATTTTACGCTTCCGATGCATCTCAGAAAAATTCAGATTCGACTTATCGTTTGGCTCAACCAAACCTAATCTCTCTTGATTGGAAAATCCAATTTTCAACTCGTTTTAAATCCCTCGAATTACTCGTAGTGCGTGTGACTAAATAGTCTTTCGATTTATGTTGGCCGTCTATAATTAATCAATTATAGAACGATCATGAGTGGCACCTAGTAGTACATCATGATCCCCAATTAATCGAAAGATCAACGGTTGACCTCAGAAACAATACTGAAACCCTTCAGCAGCTATAATGAATCGTGCCCCATTCCCTTCACCATCTTATACCCACTTGGTTCAGGACATGGTCTATGGGTGTCAGTCCTCACTAGGCTGACGACATCACACCTAGCCCAAGTAACGTTTTCTCGTCCTACGGATTCTAATTACTCTCATGTATTTAAGAGATTCATACTCTGAACATGTCATGCTCTGGCCAGAGGCTTCGAGTAACAATCCGACGATAGGCCTTGGGTATACATCTCTTCACAAGGAGTGGTGAATCCTTTGTAGGCTGTTCAAACATCTTCGGGCACTTCGGCTTATACCCAACCATCCTGGATCCACACCTCCTTGGAGACGCTTGCTTAAGATGTCAAAGTATATGTAACGACCCGGATAATTTTCTTAATATTTTCTATAAAATATTGAGCATGTCTAGATAATTTTCCGAGGGACCTAGAAATATTAGTATGAACCTTAGCCTAGAAATCCATGATTTTCTCATTTAAATTGAGAAACTAAGTACTAATGGGCCTTATATGGGCTTTCTAGTACCATGATTATTGGTAGATTTTAGGTAGTATTTAATATAAAAATAAATGGATTTTAACTAGGAATATTAGCATGATTATGGGTGAATTTTAGGGGAATTTTTGAAATAAAATAAAAAAAAATGGGTACATGCACCAAGGATTAAACCTTGGACCTCTTGTACCACCATGCATGCACTAACCAATTCACCTAGCAAGGGAGTGCTATGAGGGAATGAAGTGGATTTTTGTTAAGGCTAAAGGAAGTGAAGAGTCACCATGAGAGGAGGCACCATGTCTCTTCACTTGCCCCTCTTTATTGTGTATAAATGGGAGATAACTTAACACCTAAGAGTTATTCCTCTTCTCTTCATCCACCAAGCCCTTTCTCTTCTCCTTCTTCCTCCTTCTAGCCGAACCCCATAGGAGGGGTTTTCCTTGGAAAGAGTTCACTAGAAGTCCTCTCCTTCAAGATCCAAGGTTCTTGTTCAAGGTTACAAAGGCTAGAGGTGGTCAAAAGGCAACAAGGTCTTCATCCTTCTCACAAATCTAAGGTCTAAAACTAAGATAATCTAAGGTAAGACTCCCTCACCTGTGGTATAATAGCTTTCCTTGAAGTTATCATAATATGAAGTTTATTTGGGATCTTATGTTGGAAAAAAAGGTCATGAACCCTAACCCTAGGGTTTCGGCCACCATGGGTTTTGGGTCCAAGGTGATGTTAAAAATCTCACTTATGCTTTCTAATGTTCTCTTATGATGTATAAAGAATAAAATAGGATTTGGAGAATTTTTGGTGTACCCTAATACCCTTTAGGGTTTCGGCCACCACCATGTTTTCATGGTTCGGGTTTAGATCTAACTCTTCAAGCAAGCTTCTTATGTTTCCTCATGTTACAAGGGGGTTAATTGTGATTGATATGAATTTTTACAAGCCTTGTGACCCTTGTAGGGTTTCGGCCATGATGAGAAGTTGGGCTAAAAGTTAGGGTTTACTTCAAGTATGGGTTCCAAAGGCCCCTATGGTATAGTATGGTTGGTGTTTAATGGTTAATTGGGAACTTTATGAAATGTTTTCCATGTACCCATGGCCTTGTAAGGTTTCGGCCAACCCTAGAAAGTAGGGCTAAAAGTTAGGGTGAACCCTAATCATGAGCCCTAATGGATTCCTATGGCCTTATAGGTAATGTATGGTTGTTCCTTTTCCTTATGCTATCTTACATGTCATTTGAATGATGGAACCCTCCCTTACAAGTTTTGGCCAAGCCATGTAGATGGGGTTTAGGTGGAGTTAGGGTTTGAAGAATGATGGTTTATGGCTCATTATGATGTATATATAAAGGTTCAAGCATGTGGTAGAAATTATATTACCTATAACCCTAACCCTAAGTACTATGTTACATGTTTGTATGTTCATGTTAGATGCCATGCTTAATAGGGTTTATTCATGAATGTCTTATGTGCTATGCCATGCACTTAGATAGTATGTAGCATTTTTAGAGAAGTCCTACCTATGCATGCTTGTGATGGATACCATGCTTCTGTATGAAATGCAATGCTTACCTTATGTATCATGATCATGCAAGCTCTATGGATTAGGATAATGGTCTATGTAAACATGTCATGTTTAATGAATATAATGCAATGCTTACCTTATATGCCATGATCATGTAAGCACTATGAACAAGAATGATGTTTTATGTAAGCATGCCATGTTTATGAATGAAGTTAATGCAAGCACTATGAACAAGAATGATGTTTTATGTAAGCATGTCATGTTTTATGAATGAAGATGCATGCCATGTTTTATGAATGAAGATGCATGCCATGTTTTATGAATAAAGATGCATGCCATGTTTTATGAATGAAGATAATGCTCATGCCTTTAAGGCATCATGATGCTATGCATTAAGTATGAACAATGAAAGGTCATGTATGCTTTATGTCATGCTTCATGTAACAAAGCTATGTTATGTCTAAGTATGCTATCAATATCTTATGAATGATGAAGCTTGTAAAGTTATGTTACTTTATGAATTGGCTTGTACCGGACCGAAGTATGGGTCCAAGGGATGGGCACCTTAAGAACGCCCCGGTTCTGGACTACCGACTATGCTGTCCATGGTTCTGGGACTACCGAAGCTGTCCAACAGGGATGGGCACCTTAAGAACGCCCCGGTTCTGGACTACCGACTATGCTGTCCACGGTTCTGGGACTATCGTAGCTGTCCTTACCCTAGTAGGTCGAGACTAGCTACCTCGTATTTACTTAGGGATGCGCGCACATGATGTATGTATGTGGTACAAGCCGGGGACCCCAATGATGTGATGATTATGTTTAAGTATTTAAAAGTATGATTTTAAAAGTTAAGCATCCTTATGTATATGCATTCAACTCATGCATTCATTCATGTTATGCATTATGCCATGATAGTAATGTTTTATGCTGATGTTTCATGTTATGAAATATGCATGATAGTAAACGATTTATGTTTAAGTTTATGTTAAGAAGATGCCCATATGCTATGTTAGAAAGCATGCCATGATAAGTATAATTATGTTTATGTTTATGTCATGTATCATGCTATGTTAAGTTTATGTATGTTTATGTTTATGCCATGTATCATGCCATGTTATGTTTATTTATGTTTATGTTCATGCCATGTTAAGTGTATTTTATGTTCATGCACTATGTGAGAACTATGTCATGCTAAATGATCTTAGATGCTTATGTCCTATGTAGAGCACCAAGTTATGTTAATGTTTCATGTGCTTATGATTAAGTGATGAATGGATTTAGTGAGTAGGAAAGAGTCTTACTAAGCCTATGTGCTTATAGATTTACTTTCCTTATTCCGCAGATCATGCAAGGGGACAATAAGGAAGCAGCAGGAGGGCAAGAATATGTGTGTGGTAGTGACTTGGCCAAGAAACAATATATTACGAGTTTTATGCTAAACTTTACATTTGCTACTTATGTGCTTAAAGGATGACTTATGTGACTTTATGATATGATGCTAAGTATGAAGTTAATATGCTAAGTTCCCATGCCATTATGTTAGGAATGGTAGTTAGGTGCATGTGTAAGTTTAAAGATATTCCGTTGCATTACGATGTTCACATGCCCCTACCTATGTTAACGTAACGCCGCTTTATGGGGAAAAAAAGCGGGCGTTACAGGTTGGTATCAGAGCCAATTGTCATCTCACTACACACACATCAAGCCTTCTTCCTGCCGCTTCCAAGTAAGTACCTCTCTACATATCTTATGATAGTAAGCACTTTTAGGATGCTTTATGATTTTAGAATATGCAAGTAGGAACGATGTCTATGATGAAAAGTACTGTAGGATATGTAACTATGAACGATATTTTTTTTCCTTTTATGAATCAAATGCTTAGAGTGATATAGGGGTAGAGAAAAAAAACTGATATTGGCCATACTTGTCTTTGGTGAAGAAAAAGCATGGCTAGAAGACAGAGTAACCGACTTAACGAGACAACTCCATCGCCTGACCTGATGCAATTAGTAACCCAGCTCCAGCGTCAAGTTACTGAGCAGCAGCAAACCATTAATACCTTGATGAACCAGCAAGAAAATTCCACTACTCCACCAGTGAACCAAACCGCTATACCCGTTGCGCCCACAGTTACGCAAAACCCTCCGACAGGCCCGACCACTGTAGCACGTCAAGAGGCTTATCTGATCCAGTGGTTAAGGCTGAAACCGAAAAATTTCTCAGGTGTTGGCGAACCGTGGGATGCCCAATCGTGGTTCAAGACAGTGGAAAGTACAATGGAGCTGCTAGACTGGCCGGAGCATGAGAAGATCAAGTGTGCATCATTCTGCCTTTCTAGAGATGCCAGAATGTGGTGGGAGAGGGTCAAGGCCAAAAGACATGTGAACCAGATGACGTGGTCGGACTTCGAATCGGAGTTCTTCGAGGAATTCTTCAACATGCGTGTCACCAACAAACATTACGACGAGTTCATGGAATTTCGACAGGGTGACCTCTCTGTTAATGAAGCCGTGAAGAAATTCAATCGACTAGCTCGCCTATGCCCCGAGCTGGTCCGCACCGAGAAAGAAAGGGTCCGACTTTTGCTGAAGATGTTGCAGCCCGAAATAGCTCTGAACGTGGCCGGCGGAGTTAACTGACCGCAGACCGCCGAGGAGCTGTTTAGTAGCGCCCTACTCACTGAGCACTATCTAAACAATATCAATCAACAAAGGAAGGCGCTAAATGAAAGTAAGGATCAAGTTCACTCCGGGATTCTCGATTCTTCCTTTCATTATCTTTGATGTTTTCCTTTCATCACCGCTCAGGAGGGCAAAAACCCCAGGGCACCAATGACAACTGGAAGGGAGACCAGAGTGGTAAACGGAAGCCATGGAACTACCCTCAAGGAGGCCCAGCAAATAAACAGGCCAAGCCTATCTTGTGCGCGACATGCGGAAAAAGGCACCCCGGGGAATGCCGAAAAGGTACGAATCGGTGCTTCACCTGTGGAGTGGAAGGGCATATGGCGGCTTACTGTCCTACCAAGAGCCAGGCACCTTCCCAACAACTCGTCCAGTACCAAGGTGCCCCAGCGAAACTACACTATATGCAAGCTGAGCTGGAAGGTACCCCGATGCTGGAGGCTCAACCGACTATGATGAATGCCAGGGTTTTCTCGATTACCAAGGAGGACGCTGCGAAAGCTTCTACGGTGGTCACAGGTCAAATACTTATTTTCAGTCAGTACGCTACTGCATTATTTGATACTGGGGCAACGCACTCATTCATTTCTGTGCTATATACCAAGAAGATAGATATGCTTCCGCAAGTGTTAGATTACAAGTTCTTAACAACCCTGCCTTCGGGAGAAATAATGACATCCACCCACGTGCTACGTGCGGTGCCGGTCGGAATCGCAGAAAGAGAACTCTACTGCGATCTGATAGTACTCGACATGCAAGATTACGATGTTATAATGGGAATGGATTTTCTGGGTAAATACGGTACTTCTATTGAGTGTCATAAGCGAAAGGTGGTCTTTCGACCTGAGGCAGGTTCTATGTTTGAATTCGTTGGAGAGCCAAGGAAAAGAACCAGGAAATGCTTATCAACTCTCCAAGCTCAGAAGATGTTAGACAAAGGATGTACTGGATTTCTAGCATATGTGGTTGATGCCAGTCAAATGAAGAACCAGAAGCTGGAGGATGTCAGGGTTGTATGTGATTACCGAGAGGTATTCCCAGATGAATTACCAGGATTAGCTCCTGATGGAGAAGTGGAATTCGAGATCGAATTGGTTCCTGGTACTAACCCGATCTCCAAGGCACCTTACCGTATGGCGCCGGTTGAATTAAAGGAGCTTCAAGAACAGCTACAGGAGTTACTGGATAAGGGATTTATTCGCCCTAGTCATTCCCCGTCGGGAGCTCCGGTAATGTTTGTGAAAAAGAATGACGGATCTATGCGAATGTGTATAGATTATCGAGCGCTGAACAACGTAACGATCAAGAACAGGTATCCCCTTCCGAGGATAGATGACCTGTTTGACCAATTAAGGGGAGCCACTGTTTTCTCAAAAATTGATCTGAGGTCTGGTTATCATCAAGTTAGAGTAAAACCGGAGGATATTCCGAAGACGGCTTTCCGAACAAGGTACGGGCACTTTGAGTTCGTTGTTATGCCCTTCGGCGTGACAAATGCTCCTGCTATGTTTATGGACCTTATGAATCGGGTATTCTCGTCTTTTCTCGACAAATTTATAATCATCTTCATTGACGATATTCTTATTTATTCGAGAAACCAAGAGGAGCACGCCGAGCACCTGAAGATAGTATTACAGACTCTTCGGGAAAAACAACTATACGCAAAGTTCTCCAAATGTGAGTTCTGGCTCGACCAAGTAGGCTTTTTGGGCCATATCATTTCCAAAGATGGGGTTATGGTAGATCCAACAAAGATTGAAGCTGTGAATAACTAGAACCGGCCAAAGAACGCCAGCGAAATCAGAAGTTTCCTTGGGTTGGTAGGCTATTATCGAAAATTTGTGGAGGACTTCTCGAGGATTGCAGCCCCTTTAACGGCTCTCACCCAGAAGGATAAGAAGTATGAATGGACGGAGATCTGTGAAAGGAGTTTCTTAGAACTAAAAAGGAGACTTACAAGCGCTCCAATCCTTACCCTTCCAGAATGTAATCAGAGCTTCGACATATATAGCGATGCCTCCAAACTGGGACTTGGAGCTGTACTTATGCAGAATGGAAAGGTTATTGCCTACGCCTCTAGACAACTCAAGGAACATGAACAGAATTACCCCACTCATGATCTGGAACTGGCTGCGGTGGTCTTCGCTCTTAAGATATGGAGGCATTATCTGTATGGAGTGCAGTGTAGGATTTACACAGCCCACCAGAGTCTGCGATATTTCTTCACTCAGAAAGACCTAAATATGAGACAACGCCGATGGCTTGAGTTGGTGAAGGACTATGACTGCGAGATCCTCTACCATCCAGGGAAGGAAAACAAAGTGGCCGATGCACTCAGCCGGAAGTCAAGTGCCACCTTGATGTCCATATCTAATTACCCCGACCAATCGAAAGAGAGATTATGAATTTTGGAGTCGAGGTCATCTCCGGATGGCTTTCCACCAAGACAATATCCCCCACGCTGTTTGAGGACATATTGGAAAAATAAAATGGTGATCTGAGTCTTCAGAAAATAAAACAGGAGATCCTAGAAGGAAAGGGCGATGGTTTTCATATCGCCAACGGGGGAGTACTCTACCTTAGGGATCGTCTATGTACTCCTAATGATCCGGAGCTTCGAAGAGAAATACTAGCAGAAGCTCACGGAACCCCTTATTCGATGCATCCAGGATCTACCAAAATGTATCAAGATCTGAAGGAGAAGTTTTGGTGGTCCGGTATGAAGAGGGATGTGGCGCAGCATGTTAATGCTTGCATGACTTGCCAGCAAGTAAAAGCAGAACACCAGCAACCCGGAGGAGTTTTGCAGCCACTCGCGATTCCGGAGTGGAAGTGGGAAGACATCTCTATGGACTTTATTTCAGGACTTTCCAGGATTACGAATGGATATGATGCGATTTGGGTAATCGTGGACAGGCTGACGAAGTCTGCTCACTTCCTGACAATCAAGATGACTGATTCAATGGAGCAACTGGCTCAATTATATGTTAAGGAGATAATCAGACTTCATGGAGTTCCCAAGACCATCATCTTAGATAGGGATGGTCGCTTTACTTCGCATTTTTGGGAGTGTGTTCAGAAGTCTCTCGGCACTAAATTACGATTTAGCACCGCCTTTCACCCTCAGACTGACGGGCAAACCTAACGGGTGAATCAAGTACTAGAGGACATGTTGCGAGCTTGTGCCTTGGATTTCAAAGGGAGCTGGTGTCGATATCTATGTTTAGCGGAATTCGCTTACAACAATAGCTACCAAGCTACTATCGGAATGGCACCTTATGAAGCTTTGTACGGGAGGAGATGTAGGTCTCCGATCAGTTGGTACGAAGGTGGTGAAAAGAAGGAAATGAGGCTCACAACGGATGTCATCGACAGCACCACCCGAGCTATACAGAATATTCGACAACGGATAGAAGCTGCTCAGAGCCGACAGAAGAGTTATGCAAATGTCCGGCGTAGACCACTGGAATTTAATGTTGGAGATTTAGTGTTCCTTAAAGTGGCTCCTATGAAAGGGGTGACAAGATTTGGGAGGAAAGGAAAACTAAGTCTGCGTTATGTGGGGCCGTACCCGATTCTGAAAGGAGTCGGTAAGGTGGCATATGAGCTAGAGCTACCTCCAGAGATGTCGGCTATCCATAACGTGTTCCACGTGTCAATGCTTAAAAAGTGTATCCCAAATATGGATCAAGTGATCGAGCCACAGACAGTACAAGTTCAAGAGGACCTAAGTTATGAAAGCAACCGATCCAGATCTTGGATCGGGAATTCAAGAAGCTAAGGAGTAAGGAGGTACCCTTAGTCAAGGTCTTATGGCAAAGTCAACGGTTCGAGGAAGCTACCTGGGAACGCGAGGACGAGATGAGGCGCAAGTACCCGGAGCTATTCTATGTTCGAGGACGAACTTTCACGAGGTATGGGGGATTGTAACGACCCGGAAAATTTTCTTAATATTTTCTATAAAATATTGAGCATGTCTAGATAATTTTCCGAGGGACCTAGAAATATTAGTACGAACCTTAGCCTAGAAATCCATGATTTTCTCATTTAAATTGAGAAACTAAGTACTAATGGGCCTTATATGGGCTTTCTAGTACCATGATTATTGGTGGATTTTAGGTAGAATTTAATATAAAAATAAATGGATTTTAACTAGGAATATTAGCATGATTATAGGTGAGTTTTAGGGGAATTTTCGAAATAAAATAAAAATAAAAAAAATGGGTGCATGCACCAAGGATTGAACCTTGGACCTCTTGTACCACCATGCATGCACTAACCAATTCACCTAGCAAGGGAGTGCTATGAGGGAATGAAGTGGATTTTTGTTAAGGCTAAAGGAAGTGAAGAGTCACCATGAGAGGAGGCACCATGTCTCTTCACTTGCCCCTCTTTATTGTGTATAAATGAGAGATAACTTAACACCTAAGAGTTATTCCTCTTCTCTTCATCCACCAAGCCCTTTCTCTTCTCCTTCTTCCTCCTTCTAGCCGAACCCCATAGGAGGGGTTTTCCTTGGAAAGAGTTCACAAGAAGTCCTCTCCTTCAAGATCCAAGGTTCTTGTTCAAGGTTACAAAGGCTAGAGGTGGTCAAAAGGCAACAAGGTCTTCATCCTTCTCCCAAATCTAAGGGCTAAAACCAAGATAATCTAAGGTAAGACTCCCTCACCTATAGTATAATAGCTTTCCTTGAAGTTATCATAATATGAAGTTTATTTGGGATCTTATGTTGGAAAAAAAAGGTCACGAACCCTAACCCTAGGGTTTCGGCCACCATGGGTTTTGGGTCCAAGGTGATGTTAAAAATCTCACTTATGCTTTCTAATGTTCTCTTATGATGTATAAAGAATAAAATAGGATTTGAAGAATTTTTGGTGTACCCTAATACCCTTTAGGGTTTCGGCCACCACCATGTTTTCATGGTTGGGGTTTAGATCTAACTCTTCAAGCAAGCTTCTTATGTTTCCTCATGTTACAAGGGGGTTAATGGTGATTGATATGAATTTTTACAAGCCTTGTGACCCTTGTAGGGTTTCGGCCAAGATGAGAAGTTGGGCTAAAAGTTAGGGTTTACTTCAAGTATGGGTTCCAAAGGCCCCTATGGTATGGTATGGTTGGTGTTTAATGGTTAATTGGGAACATTATGAAATGTTTTCCATGTAACACCCCAAATTTTTCAATGTAAAATCATGACAATGTATGAAAAATGGTTATAATGAAATGATATAAATTTCATGCAATCACATGCTATGAAATGTCATGAATGCATGAAATATCATATTCATGAATATGAAATATTAAAAATATTATGAAATAATATTTATGGGATATTATGAAATATTATGAATCCATGAAATATTATTAATATTATGAAATTGCATGATGGGCTTGGCTTAATGGGATTTGATATGGATTAGTGCAAATTGTGATAAAAAGAAGAAGTAGAAAGGAGGAAGCAGGGATTGAACCTTGAACCTCCTAGTTGCACTCACCATGTCATAACCAATGAACCAAGCAATATTTCATGTAGAGAGAATAAGAAACATTATTGTTAAATCGAGGGAAGCGAAGAGACATGCCTCTTCATGAGAAGAGTATAAATAAGAGAGGGGGAAAGGATGTTACACTTTTTCCTTCTTCTTCCCCACTTCATTTTCGAAAATCAAGAAGAACTCTCCCTTTCCATTTTCGAAAATTCCAATCCTAGGGTTCTAACCCTAGGGCAATTGCAAGAAGGAGAGTCCAAGTGCCATTGCTCTCTACCAAGACCAAGGAATCCTAGAGAAAATTTGGAAGAAAAGAATTTTCACATACCCTCCAAGTCTAGGGTACCCTACGGTTTAAGAGAAGGCGAAATTCCAGCGCTAGGATGTAAGTGTCCTCTCGCCTGCAACATAATTGCTATTGGATGTTGTTGTCTCATTCATTTGGAAAATCACAAGGGTTTCCCTTGATGAAGGTTTCGGCCACCCCTTGTAAGGGGTCCCAGAGAAGGGTTTTTGATCAAACTTTGATGCATGTTAGTAACCCTAGGGATTTTATACACATAGGTGTTGTTTCCAAATTTTTGGAAAGACAAAAGTTAGGGTTTGGTACCTTACAACTTTCGGCCACCACCCATTCATGGGCCTTGGTTGCTTCTTGATGCATGAAGATACCCCTAGGAACTTAGGGTATGGATGTGTATTGTTTTCCAAATTTTTGAGAAGACAAAATTAGGGTTTGATACCCTATATAAGTTTCGGCCAAGGGAGAAGAATTTGGGCTTTTGGAGTTGCTTGATATCCTATTATGTTTCCATGATTAGTAGTGTAGATGAAGTGTTTGTGTAAATGTTTGTGTGAAGTTTGGATCTCAAAAACCTAGCCTAGCCATCCTATGAGTTTCGGCCACCCCTTGTAAATTAGGGTTAGTGGAAGCTAACCTCACTTTGAAGTATAAACCATGGTCAATTGTTAACATGAAGTGCACTTGAGGTGTTGTAGAAATGCTTGAATGAATGCTTGATTGAAAAAAAGGAAATTCCCTTACTTGTAACTTTCGGCCAACCCTAGTCCTAGGGTTGGGAAGCACTTAGTAAAATCATGAAGCATGCTACCACTTATATGATGTGTGTATAAATTATGTGACCTATCTTGTTAGGTATAAAAGCATGCCTTATAGCCCATGGGGCACTCTTATGACATGAACATGATGTGGTTGAGATGTGGTTGATAATATGCTTAAAAAAAGGGATACTCTATTGAAACTGGGATCAAGAGCACCCGAATGTGTGGTGTGTCCCTAGGGGATCAAGAGCACCCTTGATGAGTGGTGTGTCCCTTTAAGATGTGATTAAGAGTACCTTTAGGCATATACATATATGAGTAATTGCATGATAAATTACTTTACTTTGAAAGTTGTGTACCCGACTCGGAAGGGGGTCGTTAAACAAATCCAATGTGCATGTTAACTGAAGGTCATGGCATTGGTAGGACGGAAGGGTCCTGCCCTAATTAGATTGGTGGCTCGCTACCCCAATTTATTAGGGAACGCGCTTGATGTGGTACTACAACTGGGCCCTAGATGATGATATGATATTTTTAAGTACTTACCTTTATGGAACTTTTTGAAAAGCATATTTTCTCATTATGTGATGCTTATGATGCTTTGATGAGATGCTTATGATGCTTATAATCTTGTTCTATCTTGATTACTGAGTACATGATATGATGTATCGATATGGTTTTGCGAGTAGGCCCGGATTCTTACTAAGCATGTTTTGCTTACTAGTTCATGTTGTTTTTCTTATGCTGCAGATAGCGGTAAGAAATACTTGAACTAAAGGAAGAGGCAGAGGGAAGGCTAGAGGATGTGTGTGGTGATGGCTCGGGAAAGAACGAAAGATTCTTATCTACCTTCTTTTTGTCTAGAATCTAAACTGCTTCCAATAAAAGATTGCAATTGTATTACTATACTCTGAATGTGTGATGATTATGTCTACTCTACTGTTGATTAAGTTTAGAGATATGGAACCTATGTCATGTTAGATAACACTATCATTAATGTCTAACTCTTGTAGTATGCATGCTAAGTAAAATGCTAGATATTTACTATTTCCTGTTGCTTATGAATGCTTCTTTTGCATGTAACTAAGACTAGGTAACTCTTGCTATATTCTACTTGAGATTCCATGCTACAGTGTGTTAAAAGATCTTCCTATTAGGTTGTAAATGCATGTAGATATAAAAGAAATGAAAAACCTTGCTTGGTAAATTAGTCTTCAATAAGCATGCTTACTACACTTCTTGTATTGTAATTGTTTTGTTTGGATATACATGCTTAACATGATATATGAGATGAATGTATGGACCCGTAACCCCGCCTTTAGGGTAGATATAAGGACGGGCGTTACATTCCATTACCCATGGCCTTGTAAGGTTTCGGCCAACCCTAGAAAGTAGGGCTAAAAGTTAGGGTGAACCCTAATCATGAGCCCTAATGGCTTCCTATGGCCTTATAAGTAATGTATGGTTGTTCCTTTTCCTTATGATATCTTACATGTCATTTGAATGATGGAACCCTCCCTTACAAGTTTCGGCCAAGCCATGTAGATGGGGTTTAGGTGGAGTTAGGGTTTGAAGAATGATGGTTTATGGCTCATTATGATGTATATATAAAGGTTCAAGCATGTGGTAGAAATTATGTTACCTATAACCCTAACCCTAAGTACTATGTTACATGTTTGTATGTTCATGTTAGATGCCATGCTTAATAGGGTTTATTCATGAATGTCTTATGTGCTATGCCATGCACTTAGATAGTATGTAGAATGTTTAGAGAAGTCCTACCTATGCATGCTTGTGATGGATACCATGCTTCTGTATGAAATGCAATGCTTACCTTATGTATCATGATCATGCAAGCTCTATGGATTAGGATAATGGTCTATGTAAACATATCATGTTTAATGAATATAATGCAATGCTTACCTTATATGCCATGATCATGCAAGCACTATGAACAAGAATGATGTTTTATGTAAGCATGCCATGTTTATGAATGAAGTTAATGCAAGCACTATGAACAAGAATGATGTTTTATATAAGCATGTCATGTTTTATGAATGAAGATGCATGTCATGTTTTATGAATGAAGATGCATGCCATGTTTTATGAATAAAGATGCATGTCATGTTTTATGAATAAAGATAATGCTCATGCCTTTAAGGCATCATGATGCTATGCATTAAGTATGAACAATGAAAGGTCATGTATGCTTTATGTCATGCTTCATGTAACAAAGCTATGTTATGTCTAAGTATGCTATGAATATCTTATGAATGATGAAGCATGTAAAGTTATGTTACATTATGAATGGGCTTGTACCGGACCGAAGTATGGGTCCAAGGGATGGGCACCTTAAGAACGCCCCGGTTCTGGACTACTGACTATGCTGTCCATGGTTCTGGGACTACCGAAGCTGTCCAACAGGGATGGGCACCTTAAGAACGCCCCGGTTCTGGACTACCGACTATGCTGTCCACGGTTCTGGGACTACCGTAGCTGTCCTTACCCTAGTAGGTCGAGACTAGCTACCTCGTATTTACTTAGGGATGCGCGCACATGATGTATGTATGTGGTACAAGCCGGGGACCCCAATGATGTGATGATTATGTTTAAGTATTTAAAAGTATGATTTTAAAAGTTAAGCATCCTTATGTATATGCATTCAACTCATGCATTCATTCATGTTATGCATTATGCCATGATAGTAATGTTTTATGCTGATGTTTCATGTTAAGAAATATGCATGATAGTAAACGATTTATGTTTAAGTTTATGTTAAGAAGATGCTCATATGCTATGTTAGAAAGCATGCCATGTTAAGTATAATTATGTTTATGTTTATGTCATGTATCATGCTATGTTAAGTTTATGTATGTTTATGTTTATGCCATGTATCATGCCATGTTATGTTTATTTATGTTTATGTTCATGCCATGTGTTATGCCATGTTAAGTGTATTTTATGTTCATGCACTATGTGAGAACTATGTCATGCTAAATGATCTTAGATGCTTATGTCCTATGTAGAGCACCAAGTTATGTTAATGTTTCATGTGCTTATGATTAAGTGATGAATGGATTTAGTGAGTAGGAAAGAGTCTTACTAAGCCTATGTGCTTATAGTTTTACTTTCCTTATACCGCAGATCATGCAAGGGGACAATAAGGAAGCAGCAGGAGGGCAAGAATATGTGTGTGGTAGTGACTTGGCCAAGAAACAATATATTACGAGTTTTATGCTAAACTTTACATTTGCTACTTATGTGCTTAAAGGATGACTTATGTGACTTTATGATATGATGCTAAGTATAAAGTTAATATGCTAAGTTCCCATGCCATTATGTTAGGAATGGTAGTTAGGTGCATGTGTAAGTTTAAAGATATTCCGCTGCATTACGATGTTCACATGCCCCTACCTATGTTAACGTAACGCCGCTTTATGGGGGAAAAAAACGGGCGTTACAGTATAAGTCTCCATGACCAAGATGAAATGAACACCGCAAGTTAAATGAACATCGCACTTAAGCTGCAGTAAGAACTTCACTGTCATATCTATATGTAGACGGTATGAAGTTTTACAGCCAGTCACTCCAATGAACTAGTTCCCTTAACTAGCATTCATGTTTATCTCCGGACATCTCAATGTCACCAGCCAGTGAGAATCAACTGATTAGAGAATAACCCATGCTAGTCTCAACAGAATTGATAGTGTCCGTATTTATCAATTCATCGACTAGGGACAATTTCAATACTTCACAATTACACATGTAGAGATAATCACTAGTTGTGAATTCATCACAAATTCTCTCATGCTGTGAATTGTATTGCGGACATTCAGTAAATGAGTTTAAGATCTCAATCAAATACACAAACATGTATACTCAAATAGTGAATATTCATTTATTAGAATAAATGATTACAATCATAAGGCGATTGCCTTAGGACACTTCTCTCATATCACTAACAAACTCCCACTTGGCCTAATGTCAATCGCTACGGTACCCAATACCACAGGCTCTAACATTACCCTTGAACATACTTTGAGGCAAGGCTTTAGTTAAAGGATCCGCTAAATTCCTTTCAGTGAGAATTTTCTCAATTTGTATGTCATTCCTACTTATAATCTCTCTGATCAGATGATAGCGGCGAAGCACATGTTTGGATCGCTTATGAGACCTTGGTTCCTTTGCTTGTGCAATAGCTCCATTGTTGTAGCAGTAAACCGGTATTGCTTCATCAATGGTTGGAACCACACCAAGTTCTGAGACAAACTTTTTGATCCAGACTGCTTCCTTTGCTGCTTCCGAAGCTGCAATATATTCCTCTTCTGTGGTAGAATCCGCTACCGAGTCTTGCTTGGAACTCTTCCAACTTATTGCGCCTCCATTCAAAATAAATACGTATCCGGACTAAGATTTGGAGTCATCCTTATCTGTCTGGAAACTGGCATCTGTATACCCACGTATTACCATATCACCTTCTTCATATATTAGGAACACATCCTTAGTGTTTCTTAAGTATTTGAGGATTGTCTTGACAGCCTCCCAATGATCCATTCCTGGATCAGACTGGTATCTGCTTGTGACGCTCAGAGCATACGATACATCGGGCCAGTACATAACATAGCATACATGATATATCCTATCGCGGATGCATAAGGAATCTTATTCGTGCAAATCCTCTCGTCTTCTGTGCGCGGACACATAGACTTCGAAAGGTTGATCCCATGCCTGACGGGAAGGTAACCTTTCTTGGATTCCGACATGCTAAACCTTTCTAGCACTCGGTCTATATATGTAGACTGCAAAAGACCAAGCAACCGTTTTGATCTATCTCTATAGATTCTAATCCCAAGGATATAGGTTGCTTCTCCCAGGTCTTTCATGGAGAAAGTTTTGGACAACCAAATTTTAACTGACTGTAAGACTGATATATCGTTTCCTATAAGTAATACGTCATTGACATATAACACTAGGAATACGACTGCACTCCCACTAACCTTTTTGTACACATAAGGTTCGTCAGGATTTTGTGAGAAATCAAACTCTTTGATTGTCTCATCAAAACGGATGTTCCAGCTCCTGGATGCTTGCTTTAGTCCATATATAGATCATCGAAGCTTGCATACTTTGGTTTTATTAACCGATGTGAAACCTTCAGGTTATATCATGTATACATCCTCAAGCAGGTTTCCATTAAGGAAAGTTGTTTTCACATCCATTTGACATATCTCATAATCATAATGAGCTGCTATGGCCAGGAGCATCCGAATGGATTTAAGCATAGCTATTGGCGAATAGGTTTCGTCATAATCAATTCCTTGTTTCTGACAATATCCTTTTGCCACTAATCTAGCCTTAAAGGTAACAACATTACCTTCCATGTCGGTTTTCTTCTTGAAAACCCACTTGCACCCTATGGGCTTAATCCCTTCAGGTGAGTTAACCAAGTCTCATACTTGATTTTTGTACATGGAATCCATTTCCGACTTCATGGCTTCAAGCCATTTATCCCTTTCTGAATTTTTCAAAACATCTTCATAACTGATAGGTTCATCATCGTTAATGAGTAACACGTCGTTCGATTCACTTATGAGAAATCCGTATCTCTCTGGAATATTGCGTGTCCTATCAGACCTATGAAGAAGTGGTGTTGTTTTAGGTTCAACTGATAGCTCATCATTATGAGTTATTGGTTGTGGGTCTAGACTAGGTGTCTCTGTAATGTCTATTGGAGTTTCTTGAACTTCTTCAAGTTCAATGCTACTCCCACTGTTTTCTTGTAAAAGAAATTCTTTTTTAGAAATACAGCATGCCTTGAAACAAACACCTTTTGTTCCAAGGGATGATAGAATTGGTAACCCTTCGTTTCCTTAGGGTATCCAATAAATAGACATTTTGTAACGCCCGCCCCTTACCGTTAGGCGGCGCGTTACCTTTAACCTTTTTTATCTTACTTACATATATCATTGCGTATGAATCTAACATTGTAGCGGAAATGAAACATAACTAAAAACATATGCAACGATAAGGAAGTAATAACATCATATATATAACATCTAATAGCATCCATACTTAAATAAACTCCAAAAGAACTAGCAAGTATCATGCATAAAGTAGCAACATATGTCTTATTAGAAATAAGAACTAAGTCTATAGATGGCACTAAAGTGGATCGATCAGTCAAGTCACCACCACAGACATTAGCACTTCCTGCAGCTGCCCATTCCTCAGAAATTTCTATGTTGATCTGCAACATAAGCAAACAAACTATAAGTATAAAACTTAGTAAGCTCTTTCCTACTCACTAAATCCGTACGTCGCATGCATTTTAAAACATATAACATTTCATGGATAACATAAGATTCATAAGGCACATAAGATACATGAAGACATATAAACATAGAACATATGCATTTCAAAACATTAGGATGCTCTTTGGAAAACATAGTAAATAATACTTTAAAATCATATACATCATCTTCTTTGGGGTCCCCGGCTTTGTACCCATTCTTTCTTTTGCGAGCATACCCCTATGTAGGATGCGAGGTAGCTAATCCCGACCTACAGGGGTCTACATTCTAGGATTACTATCTTTCAGCCTAGGGACAGCATCATCGGTAGTCCGGAACCGTGGATCTTTTCAAGATCCGGTACAAGCCAATCTTTAAAGTAAAATACATACATGCATTCTTTTCTTTTTTTTCTTTCTTTCATATAGAATATGCATTCCTTTCTTTCTTTCTTTCATATTCCATGTACTATAGACATTCAATCATTCATAATCATAAGCATACTTTCATATATAGAATATGCATTCTTTCTTTTTCTTTCTTTCTTTCATATTGCATGTACTATAGGCATTCAATCATTCATAAACATAGGCATACTTTCATGGCATAATCATTAGCATAAATAGCAAGACATGGAAGGACCTTTCTTTTAACACATGTAAGTGAAGCAACCATCATGCTAGTTTCATCAATACATCATACATATAATATGCTTGTCTTAATCAAGGCAATATGTTAGTTTAATCTTTCTTTTCTCATCTTAATACATGCTGACCGAAACTTCATAGTAAGGATATCATAACATAAAACCCACATAACATTAGAATAAAGGCATACATTACATAAGAGGTCATTTATAAGTACACTGGTAGTCTAGGCTTCACTAAACACTAGTTTAGGTGCATGAATTGTACTTGAACTCTTCCTTTAAGTTTTTGGACATAGAAAAAAGGGGGGTACCCCTTTATGGCCGAAACTTCCCTCAAGGTTTTCTTCCATTCTCTTTCGCCCAACATCACAAGAAAATATAAAAATCATAAAAACACATAAAAAGCCATTATGTTGCAGGTGAGGGAGTCTTACCACTTGTGCTTATGCTCCCAAAGATCTCCAAATTTTTTGAGAAGAAAAGACCTCTTAAACTCTAGCACTCCTCTTGTTCTTCTCTTCTTTTGGTCCGGTTTTCTCTAGGAGGTGAAGGACTTGATTTCGGTGAGGAAGAGGAGGAAGGGGAAGAGTTTGGTGGAGAGAAACGGGGGGGGGGGGGGGGGGGGGGGGGTTCTTGGCCAAAAATGCCTTAGGCATTTCCTCCTCTTCATGGCCTTTTATGGTGAGTAAAGAGGCAAGCACCTCTTTAATGGTGTCTCTTCAATTTTTTTGTGTCTCTTCTTTCCCACTTATCTACAATTTCCATCCTCTTCTAATAGCACTCCCCTGCTGGGTGAATTGGTTATATATGCATTCTTAAGGCTTGGCTTTTCTTTGAGGTCCAAGGTTCAATCCTTGGCACCTCCTCTTCTTTTCGCTTTCTCTTCCTTTTATTATTTTTTTCCAAGCACGCATAACCAAATCCCACCTAAAGAATGTTACTTATTTAATTCATACACATGCATATGCATATCATTATTCATTCATACATGTGTAGGATACTTAAGCATAACATTAAATATAATACCTAATCATAATTATCACACATCCACTACGTGTCAAGATAATGCCAAACATTTCTTTATTCACAACTTTCCCCCCTAAATTCATAATATTATTCTTGGCCACATGTTCCATTATTACTATGCTAGAGCGGAAAATTTGGGGCGTTACACATTTATCAGACTTAGCATCCAATTTGACTGATACAGTCCGCTTTACATAAGCTGGACAATCCCATATCTTTAGGTGAGATAAATGAGGTTTCTTACTATTCCACGTCTCATATGGAGTAGTAGAGACTACCTTGGTCGGGACTCTGTTTAGTAAGTAAACATCTGTCTTAAGCGCATAGCCCCAAAAGGATTTTGGAAGAGTTGCATGATTCATCATAGATCTAACCATGTCCATCAAGGTTCGGTTACGCCTCTCAGATACTCCATTATGCTGTGGTGTATATGGCGGAGTCCATTGAGACAATATCACATTGTCCCTAAGATAATCTTGAAACTCTTAACTTAAGTATTCACCACCCCGATCGGATCGAAGTATCTTAATACTTTTGCCAAGCTGTTTCTCTACTTCACTTCTGAACTCTTTGAATTTCTCAGAAGCTTCAGATTTGTGTTTCATTAAGAACACAAACCCGAATCATGAGTGATCATTGATAAAGGTAATGAAGTAGCTATAGCCTCCTTGTGCAAGAGTTGACATTGGTCCACATACATCAGTATGTATTAGACCAAGCAATTCTCCCACTGGTTTACCATTTCCGAAAAAGGGTAATTTGGTCATCTTGCCTTTTAAGCATGATTCGCATGTATCAAATGAACCGGGTTCAAATGATTCCAGAATTCCACATCGGTGTAAATTGGTCATGCGTTTCTTACTTACATGGCCAAGACGACAATGCCACATATAGCAGTCTATTTGATTATCTATTCGAGCACGTTTGTTGCTAACTTCGATATTGAAAACGTCACCGGATAAATCTAACGTGTAGATACCATTGCATAAAGTTCCGGTCCCATAAAGAACACCATTTAAAGTTATGTAACAGCAATTGTTACTAAAAGTTAAATGATAACCCTTTTCATTCAAGCATGAAATAGATACAATGTTCTTTATTAACGAAGGAACAAAATAACAATTATCCAATTCTAAGACAAGTCCAGTAGGGAGCTTTAGCAAATATGTTTCGATGGCAACAGCAGCAATCTTTGCTCCATTTCCAACTCGCAAATTCGCTTCTCCCTTGACGAGTCTTCTTCTATTCCTTAGCCCCTGATATCATTACATATATGTGAGCTACACTCAGTATCAAGTACCCAGGTGTCCGAGGAAATAGAGTGACATTCAATAATGAAGATACCTGAAGAGGATGGGGCATCGGATGCCTTCTTCTTCAAGGACTCAAGATAAACCTTGCAGTTTCTTCGCCAGTGACCCTCCTTGCCGCAGTGATGGCAAGTGCCTTTTGGTGTCTTTTCAATCTTTTTGGCCTTTTTCTTCCTTCCCTTATTTTGTTCTTTAGGCTTCCTCTTAGAGTCTTTCTTTGAGGAACCAACTAACAGTACCGTCTTCTAATCCTGCTTTACAGAAGGCTCTATAGTCTTCAGCAGGTTAAGCAACTCAGGAATGGTAGTCTCGAGTTTGTTCATCCGATAGTTCATCACAAACTGTGAGTAACTCTTGGGCAAACAATGCAGAATTAAGTCAATACTTAGTTCGTGATCCATTGCAAATCCGAGTGTGCCTAGTCGCTCAATGTACCCCAACATCTTCAACACAAACTGTGAAACAGAAGTGCCTTCCTGCATCTTAGAGGTGAAGAGGAGTCTGGAGACCTCAAACCTTTCGGATCTCGCCTGCTCGTCAAACAGCTCATGAAGATGGAAGACGATGGTATGAGCATTTATATGCTCATGCTGCTTTTGTAACTCAGGTACCATAGCGGCCAGCATGATGCAACTCTCAAGTTCAGAATCGGCCACATGTTTCTGATAGGCCACTAACTGGTCTGGAGTTGCATTTTCAGGAGGATGGTTGGGAAGTTGTTCTTCAAGGACATAAGCAAGCTTTTCTGCCTTGAGGACTATCCTCAGGTTTCGAAGCCAGTCCATGAAGTTTGGCCCAGTCAGCTTATTGGTGTCCAAAATGGAACGCAAATTCAGAGAAGACATGATCAGGTGATTATCCTAGAAATACAAATTGAGGTTATGTGATGAGAATGATAAAGAATGCATCAATATACATTAATTAAATCCTATTTATTTTTCGAATTGAATAACCCTTTTTATCAATTCGGGAGATCGTAGGAACATCTCCAAATAGGTTGATATCCAACCATAGATAAGAACAACCATGGCTAGAGTCCATCAAGTTATTCTTAGCTATGAAGGTAGGTAATTATACCGATTACATATTATACATATGTAACTATCATATTATGCTATCAACTAATTGAATGTTTGCATAAATCATTGGGTTGTTAACTCATTAACAAGTATGCAACAATATACATAGCACCCAACTGCATCTCTCTTTACATCAACCTTGGCTGTAGTACAAAAAATCGATGCTCCAAGCTTAAGGCTGACGCATTAATCAAGAAATAGTTTTAATATGGTTGGAGCTCATTCAACCGTTTAGTTAGGCTTGGATGTGTCCAACAACCAAAACTAAGGATTGACCTCTGACTCCAACTATATTAATCAAAAACTAATTCCATGGTTTGAACATGTTGAGGTTCAAGCCGGGCATGGATGTGTCCATCAACCCAAACGAGAAACAAAACTCCGGTTCTAACCATATTAATGGAAGGTGTTGGCCTTAATATTTTGTAAGGGGTTTTGGGTCTCATCCTTTTCTTTTATGCACATTCATGACATATAATTATGTCATGTTCTAACGATTTCCTTAATAAAGTATGTATGTGACTTAATTTATCAAGTCTCATTAATTGAAATAGGTACCGGATTTCCTAATTCTAATTTCATACTTTATTCAAGGAATTGTTTTGGGAAACAATTTTCTGAATTATCATAATCAATTTCGGAAATAATATGTTTAAGACTTTGATTTCTCTAAATCAAATCTTATTAAATTAAGAGGCAGATTCCCTTAATTCAACCACATATTATTTTCATGAAAATCTTATTTAAGGAAATATACTCTATAGGAAACAATTTTCTTAATTAATTTTGGAGACAATAATATGTAAGAGCATCACCTCATAAATCAAATAAGAAAATTATCATTTGAGAATCACCTCAAAAATTTTCAAGATTTGATCACATATTTTATTTATGGAAAATTAATATCAATAACTTAATTTGGATGGCTCCTCGAGCTCAATCCAAATTAAACATTTGACAATTTAAATTCAATTTAGGAAATTTAATTATAACAACTAATTTTAAATTGGACGGCTCCCCGAGGCTCAATCCAAAATAAAGAATTTTGTAAATAATTTAATTTCCAATTATAAATTTAAATGCCAATTAATATTTCCATAATTTGTCAAGACTTTCTTGAAAGAAAGTGCCCAAAATTGCGAGCTTTCCATAAATGGAAAGATTCCAAAAATAAAAGGTTTTCAGAATAATTGTAAGTTTCTGGTACAAAGAAAACTTACGTTTTTCCAAAATTGGGAAATTTCCAAAATAGGAAATTTTCAAAATTGGAAACTTTCCAAAAATAGAAAGTTTTCACAATTATCATAAAATTTCAGAAACAGAGATATTTCAAAAGTTTACGAAATTTCATGAGGATTTCTAAACTTTGAAATTCCTAAATCGAAAATTTACCATAATTGGAAAGTTATAATTGAAAATTTTCCAAAATTGAGATCATGATAAAGCTTTCCGCAAAACAATTATATGATTATGTTGAACACAAACCTCGGCTCTGATACCACTGTTGCGACCGGGTGCATGTTGACATGGATGCGGGTTCGTAATTTTAAAAATTAATTACGTGCAGCGGAAGGTTTAGCATAAATAATTTCTCTAAATCATTTAACAACACATCTAAGCATGCCATTTTATCTTGTGTAGACATGATCATATATTTGAAATTTTGCATAAACATAAAATAATTTACGTATTACCTCGCGTAACTCGAAGGAAGGGACGAGATCCAACCGTAAGCGTCCCTTGGAAGCTCCACCTCTATTCGCGTCCACGCCGAGTATCTTTGGGATGACTTCGCAAAGCCACGAGTTTCGTGTTCTCGAGAACTACTTCTTCTGGCCAAGAGATGGCCGGAGCTTCCTTCTCCAGTAGCAGGTGGTGGTCGGCAAGGAAAGGGCAGGGGCGGCCGGCTGGTGCTCCTTCTTGGGGCTGGTTGGCGTACGGCAAGAAGGGGAGAAGAGAAGGAGAGAAAGAGAGGGAGAGAGTCTATGCCTTCATCTCTATGATTATTGCCCAAGCCTTGCCTTGGGTCCTTTATATAGTGGCCTCTCAACCATCAAACCTCTCAAATATGGAATAACTTATTCCATCATGCCAAGTTTGATTTTATATGATGGTTAAAATCATATTTTAATTCATGATAAAAATCAATCAAGTCTCTTCTCTCTTATGGAATAAATTTTCTTATCATGGTAAATCAATCCATGATTGATTTTATAAAATAAACCAATCCATGGTTCATTTTAATTTCCATGAAAAATAAACCAAACCTTGGTTTATTATATATAAAAAATTTATATCATCCATAATTTTATAAAACAAACCACACTTGGTTTATTTTATAAATTGAACCAAAAACTTGGTTCTCTCCCTTTGTTATGGCCGGCCAAGCAAAGAGGATGGAGGCCCTCTTTGGCCGGCCCATCCAAGCCACGCCACAATGAGTTAAACTTATTTAATTCATCTATTAAGTCTTCAAAAGACTTAGCCATTTTACGCTTCCGATGCGTCTCTAAAAAATTCAAATTCGACTTATCGTTTGGCTCAACCAAACCTAATCTCTCTTGATTTGAAAATCCAATTTTTAACTCGTTTTAAATCCCTCAGATTACTCGTAGTGTGTGTGACTAAATAGACTTTCGATTTATGTTGGTCGTCTATAATTAATCAATTATAGAACGATCATGAGTGGCACCTAGTAGTACATCATGATCCCCAATTAATCGAAAGATCAACAGTTAACCTCAGAAACAATTCTGAAACCCTTCAGCAGCTATAATGAATCGTGCCTCATTTCCTTTACCATCTTATACCCACTTGGTTCAGGACATGGTCTATGTGTGTCAGTCCCCACTAGGCTGACTATGTCACACCTAGTCCAAGTAACGTTTTCTCGTTCTACGGATTCTAATTACTCTCATGTATTTAAGAGATTCATACTCTGAACATGTCATGCTCTGGCCAGAGGCTTCGAGTAACAATCCGATGATAGGCCTCGGGTATACATCTCCTCGCAAGGAGTGGTAAATGCTTTGTAGGCTGTTCAAACATCTTCGGGCACTTCGGCTTATACCCAACCATCCTAGGTCCACACCTCCTTGGAGACACTTTCTTAAGATGTCAAAGTATAAGTCTCCATGACCAAGATGACTTGAACACCGCAAGTCAAAGGAACATCGCACTTAAGCTGCAGTAAGAACTTCACTGACATATCTATATGTAGACTACCATATGAAGTTTTACAGTCAGTCACTCCAATGAACTAGTTCCCTTAACTAGCATTCATGTTTATCTCCGGACATCTCAATGTCACCAGCCAGTGAGAATCAGCTGATTAGAGAATAACCCATGCTAGTCTCAACAGAATTGATAATGTCCGTATTTATCAATTCATTGACTAGGGACAATTTCAATACTTCACAATTGCACATGTAGAGATAATCACTAGTTGTGAATTCATCACAAATTCTCTCATGCTGTGAATTATATTGCAGACATTCAGTAAATGAGTTTAAGATCTCAATCAAATACACAAACATGTATACTCAAATAGTGAATATTCATTTATTAGAATAAATGATTATAATCATAAGGCGATTGTCTTAGGACACTTCTCTCATATCACTAACACGAGGTTCTTAGGAAGGCGTTGAGAGCATACCTTTGTGCATCACGGCTACTTATCGACTCTCCGAGGATGTTGGGTTCCATGATTAGTTCTTTGAGTTTTGAGTGTAGTTAGGCTACAACCTCTCCTTCTTCCTTTCAGAGATTGGTTAGTTGATTCCGAAGCAAGTCTCTTTTTGCTAGTTTGGCTTTGAAGGTACATTCGTGGAGTTCCAGAAACCTTTTCCAAAGTTCCTTTACAGATTGGTAAGTCTCGATTCGGTTGACTTCTTGTGTAGGTAGTACGATCAGCAAATGGAACTCTGCATTCTCATTTGCCACAAAATTCACTTGCTCCTTCTTCATCCAGTGGTGTTCTTCTTTATCCTTGTCATCTTCATCTTTTGGAGCTACAAAACCATCCTTCATTGTTAATAATAATTCAAAGTTTATTTTAAAAAATACCTACATTTTTTGCTTCCACATAGTGAACTCAACCAGCTTCTTGTCCCTAAGATGTCACACACATCCTTCTCACTCCACTGGCATATTCTTCCTTTGACCCCCGCATCCCTCGAATGCAATGAGCCTGTTGACTCCCTTCTCGTGCCATCATTCTCATCCATTGTGCCTTTTGTTAGACTTCCTATGCTCTTAAGTTCTTGCACACTTAGACACAGGGATCAGATACCAACAGGACCTAACTTTGGTTGACCACATCAAAACTCACCCGAGGTACTTATGCTTAGGAACGTAAGAAGTAGAGTGGAAGATGAAGCAGATGATAAGGATGGCACGAAAAGGGAGCTGACAGGCTCAGTGCATCTGAGGGACACAAGGTCTACGAAAGAGTATACCAGTGGACAAGAAGTGCATTCATGATGTCCAAGGATTTCCGTTCGACAAGAAGTTGGGGAGGAAGTCTGTTTGAAAAGAAGGCCAGAGGCGGGTTCAAGCGAGCCCAACTCTGGGTGGACAAAATCACCTAGAAGCACTAGAAGACTAGTCAACCAAAGGTTGACTAGAACCAACCCAACTCAGATACCCGAGTCAACTCTAACACCCGACAATACAAGTGCCCAAGTCAACTCAGGAACCCGTATTGACTTGGGCAATTGACCTTGAGTCGATCTCCAACTAGCCATTTTTCAGCCATTACGACATGGATAAACGTTGACCCTGATCAGGCGCCCGTGTTGTACTCAGGCGCCCGTGTTGTGACACGTCAGCACTTTGATAAGATTGTCCAGGGGCTATAAATAGACCCCTTAACTCAGAGACTTTCATTAATCAAGTTGTAAACAAGTTTTGTATTCATTTCTCTAGTCTTCTCTAAGTTTAGAATCTATAAGAGGCTTCTCTGCCCGCAAAGAGATATTCTGAAGTTAAGCTTTTTATTTGCCTTGGATTAGCAACCACCCAGGTTACAAACCAAGTACATTCTAGTGCCTCTTTCCTTAGTTAATTATTTATGTTATGTTTGTTTAGTTCAGTACTTAACAAATCTTTATCTTTGTTAAGAACCATAAAACATCAATTTTTTATTACAAGGCTATTCACCCCCCTCAAGCTGGCCTGCACAAGTCCTACACTTCAGACAATGATTCAGGACCAGTATATCTCACTCCACAGTCAACTTTCGAATTTCTGTCAAGAGATGATCACTCGGATGTACCACATAGAGCAGAAGCATCATACAATTTTTGACTTCTTTCACTCCTCTCACATCTCACCTCCTGATGCTTGACTTGACTTTGGTATGTGTTGATACATAGATTATTTGGTGTTTCTAGATGTTGTATAACTCTGGATTTGTTGGGCAACTTATTCCCATGACTTTGGCTTCATACCCTTTTCTTATGTATCTACCTTTGAGTGTTATATTCATGCTTTATGATTTCCATTACAAATATGTTTGTTAGAATAGGCTTCTACTTATAAAATTATTATTTTTATCTTTTTGAAAATTCACAAAACTTAGGGTTTTCAAAACTTGGAATGGAACTTGCCTAGGCTTTACCGTAGTCAGCATGCACCTATAGTTTCAGGTAACCAGCATCTCATAAGTACATTAGGGTTCTTTGCTTGTGTTTGATAAAATCTAAAATGTGTGAGATGCTTAGGTCGTAACCTAGATTTTAAATGCTTATGTCTGTCATCACTATATTAATCAGGTTAAGATAGTATCAAACCCAACTCTTGACTTGACCAACTTTTAGTCATACAAGTTGATATCTGATGGTGCCCCCGCGGGCATGACACGATTGGTAATGGCTCACTTGGGTGATCCCTCATTTCCCGAGTTCGATTCCTCTCTGGTAGAGAGCGCAGTATGCTGACGGAAGAAATCGCCACAGGTTGCTGCGTGGTCGGGCCATCGGGTACCGATATCATCAATGGTGAAGTCGTCACGTGTCTCCGTCCCGCGATTTACCCTCGTTGACCGGTGGGGGCTCTTGTTGAAGGTTGTGGGGCAGGGCCGGTCAGCCAAGCGGATTAGTCGGGTGCAAGCCTTGATATCCCTTGTAAATAAAAAAAAAGTTGATATATGATGGTAATCAGCTAAGTACTAAAGTTGGATATTTCATATAAAGACATTTTCTAGAATTATTTCATACTTGGACTTTAGGGCAACATTTTAAAAGAAAATGTCAACTAAGGGAGAGCATTGAATTCTTTTTAAAATATGCTAACCTTAAATAAATTTATAAACTTAATTTTAAAACTTAAACAAATTTTTAAACTTTAAACAATTTTTTAACTTAATTTTAAAACATAAATTAATTTTTAACTTTAAACAAATTTTTTATTTTAACATTAAAAAATAACCTAATTGTAAAACTTAAACTAATTTTTAAACTTTAAATAAATTTTCTAATTAATTTTAAAACTTAAACTAATTGTTAACTTTAAACAAAATTTTAAAATCTTTTAACTTAATTTTAAAACTTAAACGAATTTTTAAAACTTAAAACAAATTTCTATTAAAATTTTAAAACAAAATTTAACTTAATTTTAAAACCTAAACTAACTTTTAAAACGTAAAAACTTAAAAACCCTTAATTTATTTTAACAGTTAATTAATTTTGAAACTTAAAAATTATCTAAACTTGAAAAATTTTCAATTTTAAAACATAGTTTAAATCTTTTAAGAGAACATTCAAAACTTAAAATTTCTAAGATATTTCCAAAACAAGTTTAAAGCTTTGAATTTACTTTTCAAAACAACACCTCATTTATAATCTCATATTTTGATATTAGTCAAAGAGGGAAAGATATCACATGTAGGGGGAGTTTTATTTGAGGAAGAGTTACATTATATACTTATCTTACTTTCATTGTCCTATCTTATTCAACATAACTATGAACCAGGTTACCAAATATCAAATAGGGAGAGAATGTTGGTACAAGGTACACCACAGTCGAATCTGTGTTTCGATATTAGCAAAAGTTCAAGTTAAATCTTGTTATTCTAATGGATTGATCTAGTAAGCAGGAAGATTAGCTCTGTGAAATCTTAGTTGTGGCTAGGCAGAAGTCATGGCAGATCATGAAAACTAGGCAAGTGTTGGTTTCCCGTTCAGTTAGATTGCTCTCCATATCCCCGGATTAAAATTTTTTATTAATTAGAAATAATCCGGATGGAAAGAAGCTTTACGAACAACCTTTTCATTATCGTGCTATTTGATTGAGAGATTGCTTGAACAAACTTATTGTTCAAGCAATCTAACTCCTTTGTCGAATAGCCGCGGAATAGATGACGAATTATCGGATCGTCGGTTCTGGTGTTTGTTTCGGGATCAGTGACGAAACATGAAATACAATTAAACAAGATACAAGAATGAAACAAAACAAGATTTATATCTCTTGTTTACCACTTGATCTTCTATTGTATTCCTATCCTCTTCTTGGACGTCGTGTGGGTGACAGTCTTCCAAGAAACGAAGCCACCAAAGCCTCCTCCTTGCTTCTTCTTGCTTGCGTCGACCACCAAAAGGAGAAGATATCCTTGTGCCGCCGGCCACTCCTTCCTCTTCTTGTTGCCGCCGGCCAAAGGAGAAGAAGAGATCTTCTCCTTTGCTTGCCCTAGCCGCACACCCAAGGAGGAAGAAGAGAAGAAGAAGAAGAGGAGGAAGTGAGAAAGAATTCTCTCCTTGTACCTAACCATAGCCGTCAGCCACCTCCCTTTTTCTTCTTCCTTGTTACCGCCGGCTAACTCCTCCTTCTCTTCAAACTTACGCACACCAAGAAGGAGTGGAAAGAAGCGATGGAAGTGAAGAAGAAGACCAATCCTTTCTCCCTTGCTTCCTTGTAGTCGCTGGCCACCTCCAAGGTGAAGGTTGTGGCGCCGCAACCCTAGGAGGGGAGAGAGGGAGGAAGGGAAGAAGCCTTAGGGTTAATTCTTAGGCCTTGGTTTCATGACTCATGAGATATTTATAGGCTACAATAGGGACCATGAGGAGGAGTTGGTTTTCGTCTCCTAATGGATCCTAAATCTGACCCATTAATGATAACCTGCTCCACTAATGGGTTATCATTGAACTACTGCACCAACCCGGTAATTAAATACGGGCTCCACCATATTATATGTACATAATCTCCCCGTGTTAAAGATATCACATGTCCATTAATTAATTAAATTATTGATAATTTAATTAATTAATATCTAACTTCATGAGTAGTACCACTCAACCTTATTATCATGTCGGACCAAGTCCACCTGCAGGATTTACATGATAAGCTTTATGAGCTCCTCAAGGGGACATCATCATCCTAATAATTAAGATACGGTTCCTTCTATAATCAACGACACACCATGTAAATAATATTATTTCCCAATTTATCAGGCTTATTAATTTCACGAATAAATCTCGCCCATTGGTAAATCAAAGAAATACATATTAAGTATATGCGCTCGTTATTATATCGGGATTAAGAGCATGTATATCATAATAACTGAGGTCTGATTCGATTATATATATAAATCGAATCACCTCTAATCAGTCCTGCTCAATACACACAAAGTGTACTAGTGTAATTTTATAGTCAAGATAGACTAATACCAAATTACACTATAACCATTCCAATGGTTTGTCCAAATCCATCTCGGTTGTGAGCCACTGCTTATACTTTACAAGGAACTGATAACATGATTTTCTGTCTAGCACCATACACCATGTTATCTACAATGTAAAGTAAAGGACAATAGCATATATAACAAATATAAAATGCAAATAATGACCATGTGATTCTTATTCCAAAATATAGATGTTTATACAAAAGCTAGGCTTTTAGTATACATCCTAACAATCTCCCACTTATACTAAAAGACTATGCTGCCATCAAACAGTCATACATCTGATTCTCATCCCCTCAACATGCCTATCATAAGCTTTCATAGGAAGGGCCTTAGTGAATGGATCTGCCAGGTTATCTGCTGATGCAATCTTAGCGACAATAACTTCTCCTCGCTTTACGATGTCTCGTATCAGATGGTACTTGCGCTCTATGTGTTTACTTGCCTTATGGGCTCGTGGTTTCTTCGAGTTTGCTACTGCACCACTGTTATCACAATAAATTATGATAGCTCTAGGCAAATCAGGAATTACCTCTAAGTCCATTAAGAAGTTCCTGAGCCATACAACTTCTTTGGCTGCCTCAGAGGCTGCCACATACTCAACTTCCATAGTGAAGTTCGAAACACATTTCTTCTTGATACTCCTCCATACTATGGCTCCACCTCCCAAAGTAAACACATAACCTGAGGTAGACTTACTCTTATCCCTATCTGATTGGAAATCAGAATCCGTGTAACCCACAGGGAGCAATTGATCTGCCTGGTAAACTAGCATATAATCTCTAGTCCTTTTCAAGTGCTTTAATATATGTTTTACCGTAATCCAATATCCTTGTCCTTGATTACTATGATATCTGCTAACCATGCCCACGACAAAGCAGATATCCGATCTCGTACATAACATAGCATACATTAGGCTTTCTACAGCCAAAGAATAAGGAACCGCCTTCATCTCCTCTATATCCTTTGATGTTTTAGGACACATCTCCTCAGATAAAAGTACTCCATGCTGAAAAGGTAAAAAAATTTCTTGGAGATTTGCATGCTAAAATGAGCTAGGATAGTGTCAATATACGAAGCTTGAGATAAGCACAACATCCTTTTCTTGCGATCCCTTATAACTTTGATCCCATGGATGTGTCCAGCTTCTCCCAAGACCTTCATATTAAACTTTTTCGACAACCATACCCTTACGTCTGACAACACTTTGACATTGTTGTCAATGAGCAAAATGTCATCTACGTACAGTACAAGAAATACCACTACGTTTCCATCACATCTCTTGTATACACAAGACTCATCCGGATATTGAATAAATCCATAAGAGTGGATTACCTCATCAAATCGGATGTTCCAAAATCTTGAAGCTTGTTTCAATCCATAAATGGACCGATTAAGCTTGCACACAAGATGCTCTTTGCCCTTTACAATGAACCCCTCTGGTTGCTTCATATAGATGTTTTCCTCAAGACTTCCGTTAAGGAAAGATGTCTTGACATCCATCTGCTAATCATCATAATCCATATGAGCAGCAATAGACAAGAGAATCCGGATAGACTTAAGCATGGCTACCGGCGAAAAGGTCTCCTCATAATTGATACCCTCTTTCTGAGTATACCCCTTCGCAACAAGCCTTGCATTAAAGGTTTCCACCTTTCCGTTTGATCTTTTCTTTCTTTTGTAGATCCACTTGAATCTAATGGCTTTTACACCATCAGGTGGTTCTACTAGCTCCGAAACTTGATTAGAATCCATAGATTCTATTCAGAGTTCATCGCCTTTTGCCAAGATATCGCATCTTTATCTTGGAGTGCCTCGTTATAGGTCCAAGGATCAGGTTTATGTTCACCAGGGACCAAGTCCGAAGACTCTCCCAAGAACATGAATCTGTCAGGTTGTCTAACAACCCTCTCACTACGACGAGGTATGACCTGTGTATCATCTGTGACACGTGGTGCAGTCACTTGTGGTATATGTTGGATCGAGAAAACACGATAGAGGGGGGGGGTGAATATCATGAAAGCGTTTCGGATTAGAAAAGAGAATGTGCAGCGGAAATTTAACTCAAAACACACGGAACACAAGTATTTTTACTTGGTTCAGAATCGCGGTCGGCTCCTACTCCAAGGCCCACGGTCCTTGACCGTATACTGCGGGCAATTCTATAATGGCGCAAAGATTTACAAAGATTGTTACAATAGTAGTGCAATAAAGAAAATTATACTCTTCGTTACCGACGCCCGGTGTGGATCGTACTTCGGAGTAGAGGGTCGTCGTCGGCGCTAGAATCTCGAGAACGGAGGTTTCCGGAGCAGACCACTTGAACGAAGAGCGTAGAGGCGTTGGAAAATTGATGTTCTGAAGCCTTGGGGTCGAGCCCCTTTTATAGTGCTCCTGGGGGTGCCCTGGACGCTGGGGGCGCCTGACACGTGCCTTCGGATCCGAGAAATCTCATCCGCAGCTCGGTCAACGCTTATCCCTCCAGAATCGGCCTCGGAGCTGACAGGGGGCGCCCGGGACACTAGGGGCACCCCGGTTGACTTGGTCTACTGGCTTCGTGGCTGAGTTTTCTTCGATCACAATTTGGCTTGGACCCAGGGCGCCTGAGACATCCAGGGCGCCCGGGACCATCAGGGCGCCTAGCCCAGTAAGCTTTCGAAGTGATTCTTGCTTAACTGCTCGTGTGGCTTCGACCTTGGGCGCCCGGGACCTCCCGGGCGCCTAGCCCAGCTGCTGCCCCTCTCTTTTGGGGCGTTCTGAGCTGCAGAAACACATTCCTTTGGTCCCTGCATCCAAGGTTAGTTCCACAAAAACAAGGCAAGAATGTTAGTTAGTTTTTACAGCCGTAGCTGTCTTGGTTCTGACTTTGGGTCTCCCAAATGGAACCCTAGGTCGAACCGATGCCTACTGTTCCCTCTACGGGGAACGCGTCCTCACCTACTCCTCTTAGGAGAATTTACCTTTTGCCAACCGGCTCCTCTGGTTGGACTTTTGCCCAGCTTTACTCACTATGTCTTCGTGCCCAATCCGCGACCAGGTCTTAGTGCCCACCTTCCGAGCAGGTCTTCGGTGCCCAGCCCCCGGCCAGGTCTTAGTGCCCAATTCCTCGAACCAGGTCTTCGGTGCCCAGCCCTCGGTCAGGTCTTAGTGCCTAATTCCTCGAACCAGGTCTTCGGTGCCCAGCCCTCGGCCAGGACTTAGTGCCCAGTCCACGACCAGGACTTATTGCCCAACCATATGTCAGGACTTAGTTGCCCAGCCCGTGGCCAGGACTTATTGCCTAGATCAACTAGGACTTTCCTGCACACTTGAGTAACTTTATTAGATCACAAATAGTACTTAACTTTGAATCATTTGCCAATATCAAAACAAAGTTCAATATGGTGCTTCCTGCACCAACAATCTCCCCCTTTTTGATTTATGGCAACACAATTCAAAGTTAAGTAAAAACTTATAACTGATAAGAAATGAAAGTAACAATCAATGAAGTATAACAACCAATCAATGAAGTATAACAGTTATGAACAGAATAAATGTAGATTTGAAAAGAAATCCTTTATAATACTTAACTATCAATGAAGTATAACCGTTATAAACAGAATAAATGTAGATTTGAAAAGAAATCCTTTATAATACTTAACTTTGACCTTTCCTCCTCCTTTGATATTTATCAAAAACATACATGGGCGAACAAGGTTTTTAATTTTGAAAAGTTTTGCAAACCTAAATTTTGTTAAAAAAAACTTTTACTTACAAGGCTTTGCAAAAAGAATTTTTACTTAGGCAAAATTTTGAAGCCACATTTCCCTAAAAAAATGTTCAAATTTGTTTTAAAAGAATTTGGACATTTAGAAGAATTTGCTTGGAAATACTTTGTGTATTTTGAAAAACAAAATCTTTAAGAAATTTCTAGACAAGTTTTTCACCAACAAAAACTTTACTTAGAAAAATTTGAAGCACTAGAAATACTTGAAAGCACTTGAAGTAGTTTGAAATTTTAACAGCACTTAGCACTTAAAAACAATTTGAAGTACTTAGAAATTTTTGCTTTGCTTTTTGAAAAAGAGATAAAAGTTAAATATAGAAAAATTCCTTTCTCTCTTTCTTGCTTTCCCCCTTGGCTATATATCAATAAAGAAATATATTTTGAAATAAGTTTTTTTTTAAAAAAATTATGTATCAGAGCCTATGAGTTTTGAAAACATAAAAATACTTAATATGACTCATGAAGGCATTGCAAAAGGCTTTAAATTGCACCAACAAAACTCCACTTTAAAAAGTAAAAAAAATTTGTATTTGTAGCCAAGTCTTTGAGAAAATTCACGCACTTAAAACATTATTGCCTTGAAAAGTATTAGTACTTTTGAAAACATTATATTTTGAAAAATAGAAGTACTTTTGAAAGATATTATTTAAAAACAATTTTAATTTTATTTTGAAAATATAATAGTTGACTTGGTTTCTTTTTGAGTCTGACAGAATCCTAGGAAACCTTATTAATTACAAGGACATTTCCCTAAGTGTCCTGAAAAATTTTCAAAGTCAAGTATTATTTTCAAAAGTATTCTAGAAGGATTTTAAAAGTATTCCAAAGTAAAGTAAAATTTTAAAAGTGATGGTATATATATAAGCAAAATAATTTTAAAAGATATTATTTTGAAAGAAAAATTATTTATGTTTTCAAAAGGATTTTAAGAGTGCAGTGCATGAAAACATATAATTTTGAAAATGCTCAATAATTCTTTTAATTTGATCTCCCCTAATCTTGACCCAATCCTAGGAAGCTTGTTGACTACAAGTACTCTTCCTCTGAGTTTTAAGGTTTGATTCAAATTATAAGAATTATTTAATAATTTTAAAAAATAATTGTCAGAAATAATTTCTTTTGATTTAGACTCCCCCTAAATTTGACACTTCCTAGGAGTCCTTGTAGATCATGAAGTAGACTTCCTTTGTGTCTTTAGGGTTTGTCAAAATCAAAAGGGAATCAAGCACAATTCTTAAAATGAATTTTGAAGTATTAATATTTCGAAAAACTAAGTATTTGAAGGACATATTTTGAAATGATAGCATAGTTTTCGAAAAACATGAGTGATAGTTTGAAAACATAGTGTTTTTAAACTTTTTTTTAAATTTGAACTCCCCCTAAACCTGACACAGTCCTAGGAGGCTTGTTGACCACAAGTTAATCCTCCTCTGAGTCTTAGGGTTTGATTCAAATAGAAAGATCTTCAACAAAAAAATGCTAAGTTTAAAAAACTTTTGAAGACTATTTTGTTTTAATGATTTGAAAAGCAATTTCTTTATTTTCTCTCTCTTTTTGAAAATGGTAAAGAATTCCAACAGGGAGATTCTATGTTTAAACTGATTTTGAACAATACCAGAGGGGACACAAGTATAGGAGAAATTTTGAAAAATACTTAAGTCAAAAAATTATATATATAAATATCAAAAGCCTGGACTGTAGACATTTTTCTAAGTGAAAATGAAAAAGAGTTCTGAGTAAACCCCGAGCTGACTTTTTGCGAGATTTATTTTTGCAAAAAAATTGATTGTTTCAAGGAATTTCTTTGTATAGAAATGTTTGCAAAAATTAAGTAATTCTTAGGTAGATGAGCAAAAGAAACCTAAGGTGAGCAATTTTAAGTATAATGATCTGAAACATTAAATCTTAGTTCAAGAAGTTAACATGATTTTTGAGGATTTTGAAATTAATTAGAAATTTAACTTTGAATTTTAATATTTATTAAGTCAAATTTTGAAAATAATTAAGTTGAATTTTTGAGAATAATTAAGTTGAATTTTTAAAGTTGTTCAGTTGAATTGAATTTGAAAGTTGTTCAGTTGAATTGAATTAGAATTTTAAAAGTATTTATTAAAGATTAAATTTTGAAATTTGAAATCGATTCAGTTTGTAAAGTTGGTTGGGTTGGACTTAACTTTTAGGTCCTAAGCATCTCACCCATTTCTAAGTGACAAAACAGGATATCCTTAACTGTTTTGTGAGATGCATTAATTTTTATCTTCGAATTAGTGTTAAATCTAAGATTTACTTAAAATTTGTGTTAGATTCAAATCTGACAATAGTAAAGTGAATTTGATTTTCTATAATTGGCTCCCAGGTCTTGGCGAGGCACTAGGCCTTCTTTGGTTGTAGCCTTATTGGATCATCAACCCTTTCCTTGACAAAGACTTTTACAGAAAATTCATCTTCAAGTTACTTCTTGAAAGATTTTGGTCTAACTAGCTTGGGTCTTGGATCGGTAGCTTCGGCTAGTTCCACCAGACTAAACAGACCAAGTAGTGTATACTTGACCTTATTAGAAAGGCTTCCCTAACGTACTATGATCTCACCTCCACCCAATACTATGGTTTTCAAATTTTAATTAAACCGTTTGTCCTTAAACTATCTTATTCTAAATCCAAGCATAAAAAGCAAAGTAAAATTATAATGAGGGGAAATTTCTGGATTTTCTAAGTTTGCAAGATTATTAATTAGTTGTTCTTGTATATCAATTTTAATTTTCAAAGTCTCATTTTCTTGTCTTAACATTTTGAATTTTGAATTTATTAATATACATGATTTCATTAAGTTATTTAAGCATGCATCCATATCTAAATTTGACCGAGGGAGATTAAGTAAACTATCTACATTCATAGTGAAAAGTGGATTTTCATATAAATTAAAGTTACCCATCTTGGTAGGTTGACCTGGATCTTTGGCTCTTTTATCTTTGTATTCATCTTTGTAATGCCCAAACTCCTGGCTCTTGAAGCATTGGATGCGACTTTTGTCCTTTCGTGCTTTTGGAACTGGTTCCTTTGTAGCCGTTGATGGTGTCGTTCGTATCTTACGAGTAGGACACTTACTTTTATAGTGCCCTCTCTCCCTGCATGTGTAACAAATTACATGATTTTTCAAATTTGAATTTATAATTTTACCTTTTGATTCCTTATTGGGAATCTCCCCCTTGATTCTTGCCGTCTTGGATCCAGACTCATCTTCTGATTCCGTGTTTGAGTCGGACTCGGGTACTGGTTGAGGCTCCTTCTTTGGTGGTTCTTTTGGAGTTTTCCCTACAATAGAATTTACACCTTCCTCGACCATTACAGTATCTATTTGATTATTTAATTCTAATTTTGAAAAGAATTTGAAATCAGTTACCATCTCAGTCAATTCGTCGTCTGATTCTGGTTCAATTTCGACTTTGGATTCAGGTTCAGACTCTGACTCGGCTGTCTGTGCTTGGACCGAGAGTGCAAGATAACTTACCTGATCTTCTTCTTCATCTGAGATCTCTTGATGAAGGTTGATCAATTTTTCCCAAATCTCTCTAGCACATCTGAATGGACCTACTAGTTCGAGTTGCTCCTTGGTTAGGCCACATTGTAGGATTGCAGTTGCCCTCGCATCGGTCTCGATTTGGTTGAGGGTTTATTCATCCAGTTTATCCCACTCGATTGATAACTCATCTTCTATGGGAAAAGAGAATCCCGTTTGGATGATCCGCCATAAGTCCATGTGGGCCTTCAGAAGGGACTCCATTTTACTTCTCCAAAAATTGAAGTTTTCGTCGGAGAATAGCGGTGGACGGGCACTGTTCCACTCTTGGTTGGCCATTAAGTTTAAACCTCGCACACAAAAAGAAAAAATAGAAATGTACCAAGACTTGATCTTGGATTAGTAGTGCGGGAGAAGGGAAAAAAAATAGCCCAAAATAAATATTACATGAATTTCGAGGCAGAATAATAAAATAATAATAATAATAAGTTTTGACAAATTTTTGAAAATGTTGGCTTTATCAATTCTGATTAATGATGAAAAAGTAATACTTCAATGTTTGGGAGAAATTTTGCTCGAATTAAGGTAGCACGAATTTCGAAAAAATATATTAAAATAATAGAAAAAAATTTATGATAAATTTTCAAAAATTGATTGTTTTATCAATTCTGACTTATGGTGAAAAAATAAGAATTCAAAATTGAAATAAAAAGTGAAAAAGATCGAGTGGTGTTGCACTAAATTTGAAAAAAAAAAACTCCCAAATTGGTGATTGCACCAAATTTGAGCTACCCCATTCTGATACCACTTGTTGGATCGAGAAAACACAATAAGGGGGGGTGAATATCGTAAAAGCGTTTCGGATTAGAAAACAGAATCCGCAGCGGAAATTTAACTCAAAACACACGGAACACAAGTATTTTTACTTGGTTCGGAGTCGCGGTCGGCTCCTACTCTAAGGCCCACGGTCCTTGACCTTTACTGCGGGCAATTCTATAATGGCGCAAAGATTTACAAAGATTGTCACAATAGTAGTGCAATAAAGAAAATTATACTCTTCGTTACCGACGCCCGGTGTGTATCGTACTTCGGAGCAAAGGGTCGTCGTCGGCGCTAGAATCTCGAGATCGGAGGTTTCCGGAGCAGAGCGCTTGAACGAAGAGTGTAGAGGCGTTGGAAAATTGATGTTCTGAAGCCTTGAGTCGAGCCCTTTTATAGTGCTCCTGGGGGCGCCCTGGACACTGGGGGCGCCTGACACATGCCTTCGGATCCGAGAAATCTCATCCGCAGCTCGGTCATCGCTTATCCCTCCAGAATTTGCCTCAGAGCTGACGGGGGCGCCCGGGACACTGGGGGCACCCCGGTTGACTTGGTATGCTGGCTTCGTGGCTGAGTTTGCTTCGATCACAATTTGGCTTGGACCCAGGGCGCCTGAGACATCCAGGGCGCCCGGGACCATCAGGGCGCCTGGCCCAGTAAGCTTTCGAAGCGATTCTTGCTTAACTGCTCGTGTGGCTTTGACCTTGGGCGCCCAGGACCTCCCGAGCGCCTAGCCCAGCTGCTGCCCCTCTCTTTTGGGGAGTTCTGAGCTGCAGAAACACATTCCTTTGGTCCCTGCATCCAAGGTTAGTCCCACAACAAACAAGGCAAGAATATTAGTTAGTTTTTACAGTCGTAGCTATCTTGGTTCTGACTTTGGGTCTCCCAAATGGAACCCTAGGTCGAACCGACGCCTACTGTTCCCTCTACGGGGAACGCGTCCTCACCTACTCCTCTCGGGAGAATTTACCTTTTGTCAACCGGCTCCTCCGGTTGGACTTTTGCCCAGCTTTACTCACCAGGTCTTCGTGTCCAATCCGCGACCAGGTCTAAGTGCCCACCTTCCGAGCAGGTCTTCGGTGCCCAGCCCCCGGCCAGGTCTTAGTACCCAATTCCTCGAACCAGGTCTTCGGTGCCCAGCCCTCGGCCAGGACTTAGTGCCCAGTCCATGACCAGGACTTATTGCCCAACCTTATGTCAGGACTTAGTTGCCCAGCCCGTGGCCAGGACTTATTGCCTAGATCAACAAGGACTTTCCTGCACACTTGAGTAACTTTATTAGATCACAAATAGTACTTAACTTTGAATCATTTGCCAATATCAAAAAAAGGTTCGATATGGTGCTTCCTGCACCAACAGTATATCCACCTGTACCGTTGGTAAGTAGGAACTTCCCCTCTCATTTCCTCTAGAACAATCATACTCATGGGCTTGTGGTTCATCACATAGTCTTCTTCTAAAAATCCAGCATTCGTGCTAACGATGACCTTTTGATCTTTAGGACTATAAAATAAACCGCCTTTCGTTCCTCTAGGATAGCCAACGAACATGCATACTTCCGTATGAGATTCCAACTTATCAGCGTCTCCCTTCAACACATGTGTTGGACTACCCCAAATCTGAATATGTCTTAGACAAGGCTTACGCCCAGTCCACAATTCGGTGGGAGTAGAGGGTACTGATTAAATTCAGAATGTGCACTGCCGTTTCCAAAGCATACCCCCAAAACAAATCTGTTAATTTAGAATAACTCATCATCGATCTAACCATCTCCATAAGAATCCTATTCCTTCGCTCCGTCATACCATTCTGTTGGGGTGTACTAGGTGCGGACAATTAGGATTGAATCCCAACCTCTGATAAATAACTCCTAACTCTCCCAAGAGGTACTCACTGTTGGGACCTTGGCGTTTAGCTAGAGGGGGTGAATAACTTCTTTCTGATTTTGTCTACAAAAATGTTAGCTAAAGCACAAGAACAAAATCAATCAACAAAAGAAACAATGTTAACTCCCTGATTTACTTGGTATCCACCTCCGAGAGGTGACTAATCGAAGGATCCACACCACGTAAACAAGCTTCACTATGATCTTCTCCTTGAAGGTGGAGAAACCTTCACAAGATGTTCTCTTCCTCTCTTACAAGATAGGATTTAGAGTATGAGGAAGAGAGTAAGCAATGGAGACTTTGAGCACTTAGAATAGGATCTTTCAATGAAGATCCGCAACCTTATTCTGCTCCAAAGCCTTCCCTTAAATAGAGGAGAGAACTGTTCCTTAAACAGTTCAGTCCTCAACACCAGTCGACTGCCCCAAGACTGATGCCTAGCCAACGGTTATATTTTCGAACAGACCAGTCGACTAGTGCCTAGACTAGTCGACTAATCATTCTATGAGTTTCTGTTTTGCGCTAGCAGTCGACTGACTTCCCTTGCAGTCGATTGCCCAGCTTACATTTTCACTTAAACTCACTCCGAAGTATATCCTTCACGTATGCCTTGAAGTCCACTCCATTGGCTCGCCCCTTAAAGTTCACTTCCCTTGGCTTTCATCCCTCAGATACGCACACAAGCCCACGGCTTGCCTCCATGTCATCCTACGCATATGTCTTTAAAGTCTACTTTCCTGGCTTGCCCTTGAAGTCCTCTTCCTTCTGCTCTTGTCCCTCGGATGCTTACTTCATGTGTAATTCACCAAGTCCTACATGACTCAAACACACATATCAAACCAACATGACACCTTAATTTAATCATATTGACACACACATCAAAACCCATGATCTACCCGATCATACTTGGATCGATTGCACTAACAATCTCCCCCTTTTTGATGTGTGGCAATATGTTTAAGTTAAGTACAACAATAACAATTGAAAATTACAGACATAGCAATTTATAAAGCATAAACATGCATCCTCCCCCGTAACTATGCCTTCACACATAATTTTTAATTTTTTTTTGCATATCATAAGTTAAGTTACAAAACTAACTTAAACCTCCCAATTCTCCCCCTTTGACACCATCAAAAGAATTGCTCCAAGCAATATTAACTATTGGTATCAAATAGAAATACCTTTAGTTTTTGGAAAACCCCCAGAAATCAGAAAATATAAGCACCAGTCGACTGCGTTAGTTACCAGTCGACTAGTGCCTTCGAACTGCAAACCCACAGAAAGTTTAGTCGACTGCCCCCAGGGGCAGTGGACTGATACATATCAGTCTGAAACTTCAGCTTCTGAGCCGAAATTCAGAAATCCATAATAAATTTCATAAAATTTGAAAAATCATGAAATTTTGCAAACATGTTTCTTATGATGTATTCTATCATAGAAAAATATATTTCCATGAAAAATCTAAACATATTTGATTTTTTGACTAAAGCTCAAATTCTTTGAAATCATCCAACTTTGTATCAAACTTACACGCTAGTTTTGAAATCATGTATTTTGCAAATTTATGTCATAGCAAATAAAACACAGAAATGTTTTCAAATTATTTGAAATGTCCAATTATGATCTATGGGCAAGATGCCCAATAATTAAACATTTGCTTTCCCCATAATTGGTCTATTTTCAATAATGTGATACATCCAATAACCCAACAATATGCCACAACCATAAGTGAGTTATTTGTATCATCCTAACATCTCATGCACTACCTTATTATTGCATTACCCCAAGGTCAAATTTACACTTCTACAAAACACATACCAAGTCCACTTCTTAGAGATGTGAATTCCACTTTGAGTAGAGACTTGGTAAATATGTCGGCAAGGTTGGACTTTGATTCAACATAATGTAATTCAATGTTACCCCTTGCCATATGATCTCTAATAAAGTGATGCTTCACTTCAATTGTTTTGTCCTAGAGTAATGCACCGGATTTTTGGTCAAATTAATAGTGCTCACATTATCACAAAAGACTTTGACCTTGGAGTAATGAAGCTCATAATCCTCTAAGGTAAGCATGATCCAAAGTAATTAAGCTACACAACCACCCATTGCCACATATTCGGTCTCGGTTGTTGATAAGGCAACACATGGTTATTTTCTACTATTCCAACTAACTAGGGATGATCCAAGAAATTGACACCCACCACTAGTACTCTTTCTATCCAATTTGCACCCCGCATAATCGAAGTCGGTGTACCCAAATAAATCAATATTTGGAGTTCTAGGGTACCAAAGACCGACATTAAGAGTGCCCTTAATATACCTTAAAATCCTTTTTACCACTACTAAGTAAGACTCTTTGGCACAAGATTGATATCTTGCGCACATGTCTACTGCAAATAGTATATCCGGTCTACTAGCGGTGAGATACAACAAACTATCAATCATGCTCCTATATTATTTTGGATCAACTACCTTCCCCTCATGATCACTATCCATCTTGATATTTGTTCCAATGGGAGTAGATGCTACTTTAGCATTTTCCAATCCAAATTTCTTGATAATTTCTCTAGCATACTTTGTTTGATAGACATGAGTTCCTTCATTTGTTTGCTTGACTTGCAATCCTAAAAAGAAAGTCAACTCCCCAACAAGACTTATTTCAAATTCATTTTCCATGTGCTTGATAAATTCATGAAGAAACTCATTATTTGTTGACCCAAAAATGATGTCATCAACATAAACTTGGGCCACAAAAATGTCCTTATCCTTAGATTTTAGAAATAGAGTTGGATCAATTGTTCCCCTTCTAAAACCCTTGGAAACTAAGAAAGATGAGAGTCTTTCATACCAAGCTCAGGGAGCTTGTTTCAACCCATATAAGGCTTTCCTCAATTTATAAACATGATTAGGGTAGTCTATGTTTGCAAAACCGGGTGGTTGTTCTACATACACTTTCTCCTTAATAACCCCATTAAGAAATGCTGATTTCACATCCATTTGATGATGTTTAAAACCCATGTGAGCGGCATATCCTAAGAAGATTCGGATTGACTCTAATCGAGCTACGGGAGCATAAGTTTCATCATAGTCAAGACCCTCAACTTGATTGAAAACCCTAGCTACTATCCAAGCCTTGTTCCTAGCGATTCTCCCTTGATCATCCAATTTGTTCCTAAAGACCCATCTTGTTGTGACAATTGTACTATCATTGGGTCTTGGACCTAACTCCCATACTTCACTTCTTTCAAATTGGTTCAACTCCTCTTGCATTGCTAGAATTCAATCCACATCACCTAAGGCTTCATCAATTGACTTTGGCTCCAGTTGTGAAATTAAAGCAATTTGACTAGCATGTTCTCTAATGTAGGATCTAGTCCTTACTCCTTGTTTAGCATCTCCAACTACTTGGTCGATAGGATGATCTTGATGTTGACTTAACATCCTAGAGATTGTGGGCTCATCCACTATATGATCATCATTGCCTCTCTCATCTTCCGATGCACTTCTTTCTCCCCCTTGATCAATACCCCCTAAGTGTAGGTCTTGGGTTGCTTGGGGAAATACCTATATCCTTGTCAATGGAGGATTTCCTAGGATAAATGCTAGTAGACTTATCAAAATCAACATTGGATGACTCCTCAATCATTTTAGTCCTCTTGTTATATACTATATACCCTCTACTAGTAGATGAGTACCCTACTAAAATCCCTTCATCCGCCTTAGATTCAAATTTTCTTAAATCATCCTTAGTATTTAAAATATAGACCTTGCAACCAAACAATCTAAAATAGTGAATTTGAGGAATTTTCCCATTTCATAATTCAAAAGGTGTTTTTTCTAAAAGTCTATGAATTAAAACTCGGGTTTGAATGTAAGACGCGGTATTTACCACTTCCGTCCAAAAATAGCTAGGTAAAGAATAAGCATTAAGCATAGTCCTAGCAACTTCTTGCAAAGCCCGATACTTTCTTTCTACAACCCCATTTTGTTGTGGTATTCTTGGACATGAAAATTCATGTTTATACCGATTTCCTAAACAAAAACTAGAGAGGTTTGAATTTTCAAACTCTCCACCATGATCACTCCTAATTCGGTTCATTTTGAGAAGTTTCTCATTTTCAACCCTTTTGCTAAATCCTATGAATATTTCTAGAGTTTCATCCTTGTGTCTCATGAAATAAACCCAAGTAAATCTAGAAAAATCATCAACAATTACTAAGCAATATTTATTTCCTACTAATGAAAGAGTACTATGACAATCAAATAGATCTAAATGCAACAATTCCAATGGTAAAGAAGTGCTAGTTAGAGTTTTACCTTTATGTGATGACTTGACTTGTATCACACATTTTATTCTTGGCGTACTTGATCATAGGTAGTCATTTTACCAATTTCACCTTGGCCACTCTTGCTATGTTCTTCATGTTGATATTGTTGGGTTTTAGGCCCTTGGATGGTGTGCATGGAATCTCTCCGTTTCATTGTTGTGCTAATGACTTGAGCGATTGCTTGAACAAACTTGTTGCTCAAGCAATTCGACTCTTCTAGTCGGTTAGCCGCGGAAAAGACAACGATGTAAGATCGCCGATTTTTGTGTTTTACAATTGGGGTCCAAGTTAATTAATGAATAATTAACAACAACGAGGAAAAATAAAGAACAAGAATGAATAAGATAAATTCATACATCTTGACCTTCTATTGTATGACCTCCCTCTTCTTGGACGTCATGTGGGCGACGATCTCCCAAGAATTGAAGCCTCCTAGACCATACTTCTCTTTCTCTCTTGATTGCGCTAATCCACAAAGGGCGAAGAAGCTTTCTTGAAACCCCGGTGAGTGAAGTCGGGTCCCGGTGAGTGAAGCCGGGTGATTGGAAACCCCGGTGAGTGAAGCCGGGTCCCGGTGAGGGAAGCCGGGTGATTGGAAACCCTAGTGAGTGAAGCCAGGTCTCGGTGATTGAAGTCGGGTGATTGGAAACCCTGGTGAGTGAAGCCAGGTCCCGGTGAGTGAAGCTGGGTGATTGGAAACCTTGGAGAGTGAAGCCAGGTCCTAGCGAGTGAAGCTAGGTTGAATGAAGTCCCGGTGAGTGAAGCTAGGCACGGAGTCTTGGTCCGAGGGACCAGGATGAGTCAGAGAAGGCTAGGGAGGTCGTTCTCTTGACTTAGAGTTGAATTGGGAGTCGTTGGATCGGTCTGGTGACCGATCAGGGAGTTGCCACGAACTCCCTATTTTGGATCGATCTGGTGACCGATCCTGGGAAGTCTGATTGTTCTGGTGAACGATCAGATAGAGAACAAAACCTACTATTCGGCTCCTGATCGTTCTGGTGAATGATCAGGGAGAGAACAAAAATGCCTCTGTTGGGTCTCTGATCGTTCTGGTGAACGATCAGAGAAGAGACAGTAGGCTTGTGTGACAAAGCTTGATCGGTCCAGCCGACGGATCAAATATCGCGAGTTCTCAGTCGGACCGATCAGGATGGATCCTGATCGGTCAGGGAGTGGCTTGATCGGTCACCAGACCGATCAGGGCACAACCTGATCGGTCAGGGACTGGCCTGATCAGTCACCAGACTGATCAGGGCACAACCTGATCGGTCAGGTGACCGATCAGGGGCGTTGGTTGGAAAAGGCTGAATGTTCTACTTCAGGTGTTGGATCGGTCCGGTGACCGATCCACGATCTGTGATCGTTCAGGTGACCGATCATAAGAAATCCGCGATTTCTGGTTTCTCACTGTGGACCGATCAGGCTGGAGCCTGATAGGTCATGGCTCACCCTGATTGGTCTGGTGACCGATCAGGGTCCTCTCTGATCGGTCTGGTGACCGATCAGTAGCTAAAAACATTAATTCAAATGCGTTGTCAAATTTCTGATTCGCTCTGATTTCGTTCTGATAACTTTGATTTCCTCTGATTCACGTTTGATTTCATTTGCTAAACTTCTGTTAAGTGTGCAGGTGACAGGGATGATTTCAAATAGTGGAGGAGGGTCAACTGAGATCTTTCGATGCCACAGTTTTGACGTTTTCCTCTTCTTAAGTTTCAACGGACGACTGCAACAGCTGAGATGCTGACTGGGGGTCAGCTGACGAGAGATCAGGGAGTCCAAGAGAGCTCAGTGGTAGCTGGGGCTGTTGCAGATGAGTAGCTGGTGAGCAGAGGCGCGCCTGGTGACTAGCGATGTGAGCTGCAGAAGCCAGATGCTTAAAAGTCATGCGAAGTGGAGAAGGAGGGGATCATATCTCTTCTTGCGACAACGCTCATTCACCCTGCACCTTGAAGCACACTCTTGAGAGTTCTGTTGTTGCTGCGACTTGAGCACTTGGAAGGTTTGATAGCGTTGCAAGGCGATCAATAAGCAGACAAGGGAGTGCTGAGTGAAGGCTCTTGCCGAGGTTGTGCTGGGTTGTGAGTATAGCTTTGTAGACGTTTCTCCTTCACTTGTGCTCTGTAAGTTTGTTGTTTGTCTCAGTGCTTTCATTTTATATCTCTCTGTTGAGACTTGCTGTGGAGAGGTTTCTCCACCAAGAAGGAGGATTTGATATCTGGATTTTCCGGGACTTGATCTGCTGACGATCAAGGGATCGCCCACCTTACGGGCACGCCAAGGAGTAGGGGCAAGTTATCCCCGAACTTTGTATATCCTCATGTTAGGGTTTTGGTTTGTTCTTTGATTTCTGCATCTCTGTTTTCTGTTTATTTTGCTTCCGCTGTTGCTGCTAACGCTTAAGTGCAGAAATCTCAAAATGAGCAAATCATTTGTGTTTGGCTACATTCACCCCCCTCTCTAGCCATCCAAGCACCAACAAGTGGTATCAGAGCTTGGGGCTCAGCTCAAACGGACTAACACCCGAGAGTCAACAAGAATGGCAATGAGAGAAGGTTTTAGCACCACCCGACCTCCCTTCTTCGACGGATCTGATTTTCAGTATTGGAGGTCTCGCATGGAGTACTACCTCAAGACCGATATTGGAATGTGGTTCTCCGTGAAGAAAGGATTCATCGCTCCAAGAGATGCCGAGGGAAAAGAGTTGGAGTCCTCGCGATGGTCGGCTGAGCAAACTCGCAAAGGAGAAGCCGATGCGAAGGCGGTGGTTACCTTGCAATGTGGGATGACCAAGGACCAACTAATCAAAGTTGGTCCCTTCACAAGCGCAAAGGATCTATGGAACAAGCTTATCGAACTCCATGAGGGCACCCGGGACTCGAGAATAGCCAAGAGAGACTTGTTCCTTAATCAACTACAAAATCTCTCCATGAAGGAGAGTGAAACGGTAAGTGAACTTCATGGTAGATTCAAGGAGATACTCAACGATCTCCACTCCATTGATGAAAAGGTTGAGAACCGCGACCTTGTGAAGTACGTTCTAAAAGCCTTTCCAAGGAGTGCCTTGTGGTCATTGACAAGAGCCCAAATATACTAATTAATTTGTCACGAAATGTATGGGCTCATCAAATTTAAATATTTATAAATAAATGAATGAATAAATGCTGGAAACCCTTTTACAATCAAAAGTATGAAAATGTAATATAGGGGCCACAGGTCGTATTTTTCTCGGGGCTAGTTGACGTTGTGTGATTCACACTTGTATTTAAGTGTCGTTTGTGTTTGTGGGTTTCGAGTAAAATCTAGAATTTGGGTTCAATTCAGGATATGGTTTGCAATGAAAATAGAGGACTTAGCTAATAAGCCACTCAAAATGATGGTAATCAACCACTTAATCAATGGAAAAATCTAAGTAACCAATTTTGGGAAACAATTCTGGTTTTAAAGCAAAATCCAACAAACAACTAACATGAAGCAATTGGAATTGAACAAATGAATGAGAAATATAACTCCGATTCAGAAATCAAACGTGCAGGTATAACTCCAAGTAATGGACTGAATTTGCAATTTAAACTCCACTTAGATGCAAATCAAGCAAGCAATTAATTTCAAATGCAATGGAGTGTGAACTTAAGTTGCAGGATACAAGTTCAACAACTACAACTAGAAATCGCAGAAATAACTTGATGTGCAGAATTGAACTTGTTTTGCAGAATTTAAGCGGCAGAATTGGCAGTGATTGCAAGCTGAAATTGTTGCAAAGGAGAATTTCAGTTCATAAATTGATAGGATGCGATAGAAGCTAATTCAAGCACAGAAGCACACTACAAAGAGTGTTTAATCCCACTACAAATCAGTGCAGAGGTTTAGCTTGATACACTTGCAGAAATTGAAGTTAAATTGCTGTGCCATGGAGAAGATTGATGTGTCGAAACTAGTACTGAATGCTTAAACTGAAACCATGATAATTCATGTTAATAAGCCAACTTAGCTTGGAAAAGGATAGTACCAGTGAAGTAAAATCCAAGTATGATCAGTCAAGAAAACTCAATTCAGAAACAGTGGTGCAGAAACAAGATCTGAATGCAGAAAAGTAATGCAGAAACAAGGATTTGAATGCAGAAATTCAGCATGCAAACTAATGCAAAACAAACCACAAACTTGAACTAGTTCACAGAACTGATGTTCGGCTAAGCTGCAAAATTCGAGATAAGCTGAAAGAAATCAGAAATCAAGTTGACGCAAATGCAGCAATGATCTAAACAGATGCAGAAATGGCAGTTTAGACTACACTTGGATGCAAAGACAAACAAACACTGATTTGAATGCAATGGAAGTCCATTTCCTAAGCTTCACTGATACAAACTTCTGAACTACAACTGAGAGTGGCAGGAAAATGAATTAACTTGCAGGCATGGGCTTGATACGCAAGTAGGAATTCTAACACGCAAGCTGTGCAGGAAATGCAGAGAAGAAGCAGAATTCAGAAATTGAAACTATTGCAGAAATGCAACAGCTGAATGCAGGAACTAAAAGATTAAGTTGAATATGATGCAATGGTTTACCAAACAAAACCCTTTTGATGTGCTGAAATCGAAACTGAAGTAACACAATTGAAGAGTGCAGAAATAAAATAGAATTGCAGAAATACAGTTGGCACACAAGCATAAATCTGAAATTAACTGAAATCAAACACAACTATCCACTAGAAAAGCTTCCTAATTACTTAACTGATTGGATTAAACCCTAATTACAGCAGAAACTATGCATTAAACCAAGTTAACGAATCTGAAACCAAGACAGAAACAAAACTAAACAGAATTGAAAATTACAGCTAATAAACGAAATTAACTAAAGTAATCTACTCCTCAATGCTTCCCTAGCTCAAATGCTTCTTGGTCGTCAAGCAAGAGTGAGCCTCGAACCCGCAAGCTCAGCAAATCATCAAGAAATTGCCTCTGCGATTCAATTCCAACTCAGCTTGCTCAAAACTGAATTTCCCATTCGGCATCCTTCAATTCAGCTGTGTCCGCGATTGGTGATGAGTTGGGGATGATCCAAGCAATCTAGGGAACCCCTCCAGAAGCTCGGGTGGATGGAAATGGAGCACAACCGATCCAAAGGCAGCAATTGAACAAAACTGCGGAAACCTCTCAACAGCTCTGTTTTTGGGCAAATCTGAGCTAGAACCTCACCGATGAAACCTTCCAAATGACCTAACACATGATCTAGGGAAGGAATTGAGGGGTCGCGCCCCTTGGATGAAGAAAACTACTGAAAACTGATGAACAAAATGAAGGAGATGAAGCTGCGGCGAGGAAACGCGACAGGGAAGAGCTGCGGTGATTTTTTGATTAAATAGTTATCAACGGACGGCCCAGATTGATCGGAGGAGATCCAACGGTAGATCTTGGTCTGATTTGAGCCAAACTTTTATGATGATGATCTGGGGTCAGGATCTACCTTGTGGTAGCTCGGATCCTCCAGATATGCAACGGATGGTCCAGATCAACTCTATCTGTGAATGGACGCTCTAGAGCCCTCCTTGCTTGATCCAACGGTTGATTGAGCTCTGATTGGGATGAAACCTTCAGATCTTGATCATAGAGCTTGATCAACCCTAACCCTAGCTCGGATTGCTTCAGATCGTCCCGGATGGCTCAGATCTAGCCGCTCTTGAATCGGACGCCCCGGATTAATCGTAGGCTTGATAATTCGATCCGGTTCACATCCGACTCAAGTTTGACCCAATATGCCCTAGGTCCAGGATCCTTTCATGCCTATAAAAATATATCAGAAAATTAGTGGCCAATTAATCCAAAAATTATGTAATTTTGCAATTAAGTCCAAAATGAGATAAAGTTCCAAAACCTAGGGTAAAATCATAATTAAGCAATAAAAACATAGGTCAAACATGGATTTAAGCAATTAAAATAATCAATAAAATGCTGCTTATCAACTCCCCCACACTTAACCTTGAGCGTCTCACGAAACAACTAAATATGTATCCCTTAGGTTTTCTAAAGCATAATTAGAAGCAAATGAAAAGAAATTACCTAAGGTTGTCAATTCTCATAAATCTAAGCTCAATGGAGTAGTGTCTTGTCCTTAAATCAACAACTTAGCCTTTTCAACTATCATGAGTCATTGAGATGAATTTCAATCACTAGCCTTTCAAGGGAAGTGTTGGTGGCTCTCTTTTAAGTTCTAAGTTGGTGAAGGAAGTGGAGCTCACTCAAACACATATGCTTCTTGAACTACCATAGGCTTGCTTATTATCTATTCTCCACCATTAATCATGAATAGGATCAACAACTATAAAAACAAATGAAAACATGAAAAATGGTGAGAAATGGAATAAAAATTCAAGGAAATGGAAAACTGATAAAGTGGGAGATTTGAGTGCTCAAGGATGTTTTTGATGCATTTTGCCCTCCTTTCAGTCCTCTAGTGATATCAAAAGTGTGGTGGAGTCAATCTTGAGTAATTCCTTTGATTTGGATGAAAAACCCTTCTTTGGTTTCAAGGTGTCAAGTTTCTCCTTGCGTGTCAAATTTCTTTCTTCATTCTCTTTTCTGATTTTTCTCTTCTTCTTTTATCCTCTAGCAAGGTCAGATTTGTAGTAGAGCAAAGCTTTTAATTCGGATTAGAGAACTTCAATGATTTTCAATGCCAAGTCTTCATTTGTGTGCCACTTTATCTTTTTTTTTTCTTTTTCTTTTCAAACTGTTTTCTGTTTTTTTTTCTTTTCTGCATTTGGTCTCAGCTGCTACCTTCTTCTTTATTCAGTCATGATGTGCTCAGTTCCCTATCAGAATTAGCTTCAATCCTTCTAGTGCCGTGAGTTTCCGATGAGTAGCTACTCTCTCTTCTTAAATCTGCCCAGCTTAAGTTCCTGAACTGCATTTGTTTCTATTTTCTTCTTTCTCCTTTGCTCAGCGGTGGATATTCTTGATACAAATCTGATACATTCAGGAACTTAATTCCTTGATTCACAGCTCCTAGAGAACCCAATTCAGCTCAAGTTGATACATTTCTACACCAAAAAACTGCATTTCTGTTTTTTTTTCTTTTCTGCTGCAATTCCAGCTCACGATCTCCATTTTTCTGCTCTCCACCATCTTCAACTCAGTCTATAACAAAGTGTTCTGATTTCTACAGCAAGGGACTTCTAGAGGATCTGCTTACAGCTTGTATGGAAACACTTTGATATGGTAAACAATTCCTGCACTTGAATTTCTGAACAGATTTACTTAAGTTTCAGATTTTTCCAGCTGTTTTCACTTCTACTCAGCTTCACAAATAGTCCTTCAATCAATTTAGAACCTAGCAGTTTACTCCCTTTTCAGTTTATATCATCTCAGCAGCTCAAAATCGAAATTTCATCAGCTTCAATTCATTTTCTGCTTAAGTTTCAGATTCCCAGCTTGTGTTCAGCTTCTTCTCAGCTTTTTACATCCCTCAATTCAGATTCAATTCTGTAGCGACCCGCCTTCTTACTGTCTTTAGACGGATCGTTACTTTTCTCTACTTCTCAACTTTTATACATGACTAAAGAAAATTGCGGAAATCTTGTTTTTTTTTTTAAAAAATTCTGCTAACAATTATATTCTAACTTAAGTAATCATGCATAATAACATATCACACTTCCTTTCTCAAAAGCTCGCGAATGGTACACTTTGAAACCTGCCTCACCCAACTGAACTGTCGGGTACCAGTCGACTGGTGACGTGGCAGTCGACTGGTACGCCTGTGAGCTGAAAGTTCAGCTTTCGGCAGTTGCTTCACAGCTCCATCAAACCCATAATTTCGAGCCATATGGAATCATGACACCATTTCTATACTCTATACCAATTTTCTAAACAGTTTAGCCAATCAAAATGAATCCATAAACTTAAAATTTAGACTTTTACGAGATTTAGCAAGTTATGAAAAACTATCAAAAACTTTAGTCTAGAGTTTGTACCAAACTTTGCTTCTAACCATTTAAACTCATCATGCAAGATTCTATAACATTGCTAAAGCATTATGGAATACGAATGCAACTTTTCTAGACATATTTAAGCAATAAAAACTTGATTCAAAGAGGAACTAGTACTATCTTGGCACAAACATCCATTTCTCCAACAAAGTATCAATACTCCCATCTACTCATATTTCTACTCATCCAATGCAATCATAAAAATATATAGACTAAAAGAAATGACATGGAATCTTTACTCTAAGGAATTGAGCATATAAAACTATCCATAACTTAAATATTCGCTAAACTCCATAAAGCAAGAACATAAAATTCAAATGAACTATAACATTATGAATTAATAACTAAATTGTCTTGCGCCAAAGATCTCTCCATAATCAGCCACCACACACACTCTACTCAGCACCGCCTCGTCGCCTTCCTTCAGAATTGCTTGCCTTTACCTTTATCTGCAATAAGAGGAAATGCATCTATAAGCGAAAAGCTTAGTAAGTACTATCTAGCTCACAAAAACTCGAAATGTGCAAACATGCTTCTAGATCAAACTGAACATCATATGAGATACTAATATGCTTGAAAGAAAACTAAGAACATGTATAGCTCAAAACATGCATACTCAAGCAATAGATAATCTCAATTTACTTTTCTTGGCTCAACTTGAAACTTTAGCTATTCTTTAACTTTTGAAAACTTTCTTAAACTTTAGAAAACTTTGCTAAAGCATATACTTGAAAATAATAATCACTTGGATCCACTGAAGACGTAAGTACCATCTCATGCGCGTTCCCTAAAAGGTTGGGGTAGCGAGCCACCAATCCTAATAGAGCAGACCTTGGTCTACCAGGGCCAAGACCTTGGAATTGGACACCTGGATTTCTTTAACGACGCCCTTGGACGCCGGGTACTGGCCTTAGAAAATAAAATAGCTTTTCTTACTTTTCTTTCTTATCTGTAAATGCCTTGGCATTTTCTGGAGCACCTTGCGTGCTTAAATCCCTAAGTCTTGACTTTTGGGGATTTCTTAAGGCCTTGGCCTTTTCTTTTCTTATCTTTATCTTCTCTTTTCTTTTCTCATAACTTTCTTTGGACCCTAAACTCACATAGGGTATTAATCAACATATATAAGCATATAATGAACTAATATCACATGCAAAAACTCAAACAAAAAGGAAATATCTCTTTTAAAAACTTTTAAAGGAAATTCTCGCGGAAAAACCGCCTCTTACTGCAGGTGAGCAGTACTTACATTGATATCTTGGACTTACAACCAAGATTAATGTCTAGAGCTCGGGAGAAACTTGAGATCTCAGAGAATTCTTCACGTCTACGCGTTCCTCTCGTCGCGGGGATCCCGAATATAGGATTATCTCTTGGAGAAGAGTCTTGGCCGGCCCTCCTTGGCCTTGATGGTGGTCGGCGTCGCCCAAGAGGAGAGGTGGTCGGCGTGAGGGTTTGGAGAGGAGAGAAATAAAATTTCTCTCTTTAACTATCTATTTATACTTAAGGCAGATTAAACTAACAATTCCTTAAATAACCTTCTCTCCGTCCCTTGTTGTGCTTGATACCCCTAGCCCAGCTGGTCGCGCGCTCCCTTGGTCTCGTGGTGGTCGCGGGTTCGAGCGCCCGCTGCCCTTAAGTGATTTTTCCTTTTTTTGGCTTTCTTTTTCCTTTTTCTTTTCCTTTTTCCATAAATACCAAACGGACTCGGAAAATTCCATAAAAATACTCTAAAAATTCCTAAAAATATCTAGAATATTTCTAAACCATTTCTAAATAACTCTAAGGACTTTAAGAACTAAAAATGGAAATTTTGGGGCGTTACAATCCCCCATACCTTATAAAAAGTTCGTCCTCGAACTTAGAATAATTCTGGATATTTCTCTCTCATGCTGTCCTCACGTTCCCAAGTAGCCTCTTCATGCTTTTGATTCTGCCAAATGACCTTCACTAGTGGCACTTCTTTGTTTCTTAATCTTTTAACTGCTTTGTCCACTATCTGTGTCGGTCTGCTCTCATAACTAAGATCTTCTTGGATCTGTACTGACTGAGGCTGAATCACTTGGCTAGGGTCGTGAATACACTTCTTTAGCATAGAGACATGAAAGGTACTGTGGATAGCTGACATATCCTCTGGCAAGTCCAGCTCATAGGCTACTTTCCCAACTCTCTTTATAATCCTATAGGGTCCTATGTAGCGAGGACTCAGCTTTCCCTTCTTGCCAAATCTCACCACTCCCTTCATGGGAGCGACCTTGAGAAATACTGAATCTCCAACTTGGAATTCAAGTGGCCTACGGCGTGTGTCAGCATAACTTTTCTGTCTACTCTGGGCAGTCTCAATCCTCTGGCGGATCGTCTGGATAGCCTGAGTGGTCTCATCTATAAGCTCAGTCTGGCTGCCTAGTTCTGACTCCATCTCTTTCTTCTCACCAGCTTCTTGCCAACATATGGGTGATCTGCATTTCCTGCCATACAATGCCTCATAAGGCGCCATCCTGATGGTGGCCTGATAGCTATTGTTGTAGGCAAACTCAGCTAAGCACAGAAATTTGCACCAACTACCTTTAAAGTCCAATGCACAAGCCCTGAGCATGTCTTCTAAAATCTGATTTACTCTCTCTGTTTGTCCATCTGTCTGGGGATGGAAAGCTGTGCTGAACTGAAGTCTGGTGCCTAAGGCGTCCTGAACACACTTCCAAAAATGGGAGGTGAATCGCCCATCTCTGTCAGACACGATCGACTTCGGAACTCCGTGAAGCCTGATCACCTCTTTCACGTACAGCTGTGCTAACTGCTCTACCGAATGCGATAACTTGATGGCTAGGAAGTGGGCAGACTTGGTCAACCTGTCCACTATCACCCAGATTGCATCATGTCCATGGGTGGTTCTTGGAAGACCTGTGATAAAGTCCATGGATATTTCTTCCCACTTCCACTCTGGAATGGGAAGTGGCTGTAGAACTCCTCCTGGTCTCTGGTGCTCGCTTTGACCCTCTGGCAGGTCAAGCAGGTACTGATATATCTGGCCACGTCTCGCTTGAGTCCAGACCACCAGAACCTTTGCTTTAAATCTTGGTACATCTTGGTAGAACCAGGATGCATAGAGTACGGGGTACTGTGGGCTTCTTCTAAAATATTCCTTCTTAGTTCCTCATCATTGGGGACGCAAAGGCGGTCTCCAAAATAGAGGATGCCACTATCTGATACTCGAAACTCTGAATTTTCTGCCTCTTGGATCCCCTGCTTGATCTTTGGATCTCTGGGTCTTGACTTTGCTTTCTTGTATATCACAAGCAGGGTTGACTCTAGAGTCAATGCAGAAAGTTGCCCAATTATTACCTCGACTCCAAAATCCTTTATTTCTTTCTGAAGTGGTAGAGACAGTGACGATAGGGACATCAGCGCTGCACCGGATTTTCTGCTCAGTGCATCTGCCACTTTATTAGCTTTACCTGGGTGGTAGAGGATTTCACAGTCATAATCTTTGACCAACTCTAGCCACCTGCGCTGCCTCATATTCAGTCCTTCTGAGTGAAGAAGTACTTCAAACTCTGATGGTCTGTGAAGATCCTGCACTGCACTCCATACAGGTAGTGTCTCCAAAGCTTCAGTGCAAAAACCACAGCTGCTAGCTCAAGGTCGTGGTAGGGTAATTCTTCTCATAGTCCTTGAGCTGTCTGGAGGCATATGCTATTACTTTACCATCTTGCATGAGGACAGCTCCAAGGCCCATCTTGGATGCATCACTGTAGATGTCAAAGGCCTTGTCACTCTCTGGAACAGTCAGGATGGGAGCACTGGTTAGTCTCTTCTTCAGCTCTAGAAAACTGTGCTCGCATTTATCTGACCATTCAAACTTCTTGTTCTTTCTGGTCAGGGCTGTGAGAGGAGAGGCTATTCTGGAAAAGTTCTCCACAAATTTTCTGTAATATCCTGCCAGGCCTAAGAAGCTTCTGATCTCACTGGCATTCTTGGGTCTACACCAGTTGCTGACTGCTTCTATCTTGGCTGGATCAACTTGAATGCCTTCTTTGGATACAATGTGACCTAGGAAAGTCACCTGATCTAGCCAAAACTCACACTTTGAGAATTTTGCATAAAGCTTCTCCTGCTGAAGGATCTGCAGCACTATCCTCAAGTGTGTAGCATGGTCCTCTGGAGTCTGTGAGTATATGAGAATATCATCAATAAATACAATGACGAATTTATCGAGATACTCCCTGAAGATGTGGTTCATCAGCTCCATGAAGACTGCTGGAGCATTGGTTACTCCAAAGGCATTACTACAAATTCGTAGTGTCCATATCTTGTCCTGAAGGCCGTCCTGGGGATGTCACTTTCTTTAACCTTTAGCTGATGATACCCAGAACGCAGATCTATCTTCGAGAACACTGTAGCCCCTTTGAGTTGATCAAATAAATCATCTATTCTAGGAAGGGGGTACTTGTTCTTGATGNCAGATCCTTCTGAGTGAAGAAGTACTTCAAACTCTGATGGTCGTGAAGATTCTGCACTGCACTCCATACAGGTAGTGTCTCCAGAGCTTCAGTGCGAAAACCACAGCTGCTAGCTCAAGGTCGTGGGTAGGGTAATTCTTCTCATAGTCCTTGAGCTGTCTGGAGGCATATGCTATTACTTTACCGTCTTGCATGAGGACAGCTCCAAGGCCCATCTTGGATGCATCACTGTAGATGTCAAAGGCCTTGTCACTCTCTGGAACAGTCAGGATGGGAGCACTGGTCAGTCTCTTCTTCAGCTCTAGAAAACTGTGCTCGCATTTATCTGACCATTCAAACTTCTTGTTCTTTCTGGTCAAGGCTGTGAGTGGAGAGGCTATCCTGGAAAAGTCCTCCACAAATTTTCTGTAATATCCTGCCAGGCCTAAGAAGCTTCTGATTTTACTGGCATTCTTGGGTCTACACCAGTTGCTGACTGCTTCTATCTTGGCTGGATCAACTTGAATGCCTTCTTTGGATACAATGTGACCTAGGAAGGTCACCTGATCTAGCCAAAACTCACACTTTGAGAATTTTGCATAGAGCTTCTCCTGCTGAAGGATCTGCAGCACTATCCTTAAGTGTGTAGCATGGCCCTCTGGAGTCTGTGAGTATATGAGAATATCATCAATAAATACAATGACGAATTTATCGAGATACTCCCTGAAGATGTGGTTCATCAGCTCCATGAAGACTGCTGGAGCATTGGTTACTCCAAAAGGCATCACTACAAATTCGTAGTGGTCGTATCTTGTCCTGCAGGCCGTCCTGGGGATGTCACTTTCTTTAACCTTCAGCTGATGATACCCAGAACGCAGATCTATCTTCGAGAACACTGTAGCCCCTTTGAGTTGATCATATAAATCATCTATTCTAGGAAGGGGGTACTTGTTCTTGATGGTCACCTTGTTCAGAGCTCTGTAGTCTATGCACAGACGCACAGACCCATCCTTCTTCTTGACGAAAAGTACAGGAGCTCCCCAAGGTGAATGACTAGGGCGGATGAAACCCTTGTCAAGCAGCTCTTGCAATTGTTCTTGTAATTCTTTCAGTTCTACTGGTGCCATGCGATAAGGTGCCTTTGAAATTGGGTTGGTTCCTGGGGCCAACTCAATTTCAAACTCAATTTCCCGATTGGGAGGGAGTCCTGGTAACTCTTCAGGAAACACCTCAGGATAGTCACAGACTACCCTCACTTCTTCTCTCTTAAATCCTTCTCCTTGACTCGCATCCACTATATGAGCTAGCAACCAGAGCACCCCTTCTCTGACATTCTCTGAGCTTGTAAGGTAGGTAGGGACCTATTTATCTTTCTCCTTGGGTCTCCAATAAACTCAACCGAAGGTTCTGCTTCTGGTGTGAACTTGACTTTTTCTTACGGCAGTCTATATAAGCATTATACTTGCTCAAGAAGTCCATTCCTAAAATGACATCGTAATCCTTCATCTCAAGGACTAACAAGTCACTGTAGAGCTCTCGGTTGGAAATCTAGATTGATACTGCCCTTAGCCTCTCAGTAGAGGCCATTACTTCCCCTGACGGTAAGGTTGTTAAGAACTTCATCGTTCAACCTTTCTGGTGGCCTTTATACTGTTTAAGTAGTGCTCAGTGATCAAAGCACTACTTATTAGTTCCTCGGAGGTTTGCAGCCTCTTAACACCGCTAGCCCCCTTCAACGCTATCTCAGGCCTTAACATCTTGAGCATTAGCCTAACTATCTCTTTTTCTGTGCTAACTAGCTATGGGCACAGATGAGCTAACCGCTTAAACATCTTCACTGCTACATCCACGGATAGTTCTCCTTGTCTGAACTCCGTGAATTCATCATAAAGCTTGTTGGTTACTTGCATGTGAAAGTATTCTTCGAAGAACTCAGTCTCGAAGTCGGCCCATGTCATCTGGCTGACATTTCTCTTGGCCTTGACTCTCTTCCACTATATTCTAGCATCTCCCGTAAGGCAGAAAGATGCACACTTTATCTTCTCTACCTCATGCCAGTCCAGTAGCCCTACTATTCTTTCCAACGTTTTGAACCATGCTTAAGCATCCCATGGTTTGCTTGTGCCTGGGAAGTTCCCTGGCTTCAGTTTCTCCTACTGAATGAGGTACGGTTCTTGCCTTCTAGGAGCTTGCTCCTCGTTTTGGGCCTTTCTAGGACGTCCTCAAATGCATAACTTAACACTTAATGGTAATATTCCCAAACTTGCTTTAGGATATAACAAGACCTTGGTCTTGATTCTTATCTCATTTCTTAGTCCTAGAACTCGTTCTAGGGCTTAGTAAGACCTTGGTTTTACTCAAAACTTTTATCAAGCACCATGCGTGCCATAATCCCAAAACTTACTTTTGGGCAAATCAAGTAAGTACTTAAGCATTTCTCTAATATCCATTCTAGGGATTAAACATGATTCCGTGATACTAAGGTATTAAACACGCTTCCTTGTTCTATACACATATGAGTAAGTACTTAAGCATTTCTCTGTACTGCAATTAAATAAAGGAGCAATAGAAAAATTGAAACTTAAAGCTTTCTTACTTGAAGACGGCAAGGTTGATGCTGATGTGTGTGTGATGCTAGAGAATGGGAACTGCTCTGATACCACCTGTAGCGACCCACCTTCTCTACCTTAGACGGATCGTTACTCTTGTCTACTTCTTGACTCTAATGCACGACTACAAATGCGGAAATCTTTTTTTTTCTTTTTAATCTATCTGAGAATGATATTCTAACTTTAATAGTCATGCATGATACCACGGCACACTTCCTTTCTCATCTGTAGGACTTCTCGGCAATGGTACCAGTCGACTGTGATCTGACCAGTCGACTGGTATCGGCCACAGAAAATTTCTGGGCGCGGCACCAGTCGACTGGCCTCTTCGCAGTCGACTGGTGCATCGGACAGAAGCTACTGTTCGATAGGCCAGTCGACTGATACTGAACCAGTCGACTGGCACGCCTGAAAGTCTGAATTTCAGATTCGATGCCGGGTTTCAAAACTCCACCAAACATATAGTTTCAAGTCATACAAAGTCTCAACACCATTTCTATACTTTATGCTAGTTTCCTAAACATTTTAGCCAATCAAAACAACTTCATAAACTCGAAATTAGAACTTTTACGGAAGGAAGTAAGTTATGAAAATCTATAAGAACTTTAACTAGAGTTTTGTACCAAACTTAACTCCTAAGCATTCATAACACCAAATACACGTTCTATAACCTTACTTAAGCGTTATGAAATGTGAATGCAACTTTCCTAAGCATAATTGAGCCATAAAAACTTGATTCAAAGGAAAACTAGCTCTATCTTGGCACATGCATCAAATAGCTCATCAAAGTATCAATATTCAAAACTACTCATACTTATACTCATCCAATGCAATCATAAGGATATATATGCTAAATGAAATGACATAGAATCTTTACTTGTGGTTTTAAGACATGCAAAATATCTAAAACGCAAATACTTGAATAAATGCTATATGATCCAACTTAAACTAAGACTCTATAACAATTGTATTTTGAGTCTCTTATTCATCTTGTTTCAAGGACCTCACCAAAGTCAGCCACCACACACACGTCACTCAGCACCGCCTTGTCGCCTTCTTTCAGAATTGCTTGCCTTTACCTTTACCTGTAGCAAGAGGAAATGCAACTAATAAGCAAAAAGCTTAGTAAGTACTATCTAGCTCACAAAATCTCGAAAATGTGCAAACATGCTTTTTAAACAATGTGGGATCACCTGAGATGCTTTTATGCTTGAAAGAAAACTAAACTAGACATGTATAACTCAAGACATGCATACTCAAGCATTAATAGGTCTCAACTTACTTGTTTTTGGCTTAACTTGAAACTTTAGCAATTCTTTACTTTAAATCTTTCTTTATCTTTTAGAAAACTTCTTTAAACTTTAGAAAACTTTGCTAAAGCATATACTTGAAAATAATAATAACTTGGATCCACTTAAGACGTAAGTACCATCTTATGCGCGTTCCCTAAAAGGTTGGGGTAGCGAGCCACCAATCCTAATAGAGCAGACCTTGGTCTACCAGGGCCAAGACCTTGGAATTGGACACCTGGATTTCTTTAACGACGCCCTTGGACGCCGGGTACTGGCCTTATAAAATAAAATACTTACTTTTTCTTATCTTGAATGCCTTGGCATTTTAGCGAGCCTCTTGTGTGCTCAAATCCCTAAGTCTTGACTTTTGGGGATTTCTTAAGGTCTTGGCCTTCTCTTTTCTTATCTTCATCTTCTCTTTTCTTTTCTCATAGCTTTTCTTGGGCCCTAATCTCATATAGGGTACTCAATTAAATTCATACAAGCATGAATTAAACTAGAATTATATGCAAAAATCATAACTAAAGGAAAATTACATTTTTAACTTTCTAACTGGAAAAACTCGCGGAAAAACCGCCTCTTACTGCAGGTGAGCAGTACTTACCTTGATATCTTGGACTTACAACCAAAATTGACGTCTAGGGCTCGGGAGAAACTTGAGATCTCGATGAACCGTTCGCGCCTACGCGTTCTTCTCGTCGAGACGGACGAAACGCTTCGCCCTCCTTGCATCTTCCTTGGCCGGCGCCCCCTTAGAGGAGGAGAGGAGGTGGTGGCGTGGTTGGCGTGCGCACAAGAGAGGGGAGAGGTCGGCGTGAGGGTTTGGAGAGGAGAGAAATAAAACTTCTCTCTTTAATTATCTATTTATACTTATGGGGCGGATTGACCTAACTACAACTTATCTATTGGTTCGCTTATTCTCTATCAACAAAACGAACCAGCCCAGCTGATCCGCCCACTCTTCTCTCAAACCGCAGGTGACTGGTTGGATTCCCACCTATGCGATTTTCTATTTTTACCCCTTTTTGCCACTTTCGTTTACGGAAAAATTCTATAAAAATATCCATAAATTCGGAGTAAATTCTAAGATATTTCTAAAATTAGTTTCGAGAATTTTCGGGCGTTACAGCAACCGCGTGGATCCTTGTATTAGTCACCTTTCGGGGTGGATACCAAGTAAAAATTCCTGTGTTAGCATTGCTTTCTTGTTCTATATATATTTTTGTTTGTATTGCGCTAACAAGATTGTAGAGAAAATGATGAAAAAGTGCTATTTACCCCCCCCCCCTCTAGCAACGCACGCGATCATACATTTGGTTCAACTACTTGGTTTGGTTCAGTTATTGGTTCAGTTGATACCTCAGTAGTTGGTTCAAGTGTTAGTTCATTTAGTGGTTCAATCAGTGGTTCAATTGATGATTCAATTATTGGTTCATTGTCTTCTTGATCAAGATTTGATTGGTTTAAATTTTGATTATCTTTTGTTTCAACTTCTTCATCAAACATTAAATTAGTAGTTTCTTCAATTTTATGGGTTTGTTTATTATAAACCCTATAGGCTCTACTAGTTGTTGAATATCCTAAGAAGATCCCTGGGGTTGACTTAGATTGAAACTTACCTAAGTAGTCCTTAGTGTTCAAGATATGGACTTTGCACCCAAAGACCCTTAGGTAGTGTAGGTTAGGCAATCTGTGATAATATAGTTCATAAGGGGTTTTATTGTGTCTTTTATTAATTAGGACTCTATTTTGAATATAACATGTCGTACTTACTGCTTCTGCCCAAAATTGGTTAGCTAGCTTATATTCATTGAGCATGGCTCTAGCGGCTTCCTGAAGGGTTCTATTTTTTCTTTCTACTATCCCATTTTGTTGGGGGGTTCTAGGATAGGAAAATTCATGAATATAGCCATTGATTTCGCAGAATTCCTCAAATCATTGATTTTCAAACTCTCCCCGTGATCACTCCTAAGTCTTTTAATTTTAGTATCATTTTGATTTTCAATTATTTTGCATAAGTCAATAAATAAGTTCAAGGTTTTATCCTTAGTTTTCAGGAACCTAACCCAGGTAAACCTACAGTAATCATCAATAATTACTAAGCAACACTGATTCCTGCTTAGTGACTTGGCTCCATGTGAATCAAATAGGTTAAGGTGCAGGAGCTCATGTGTGGTTTCGGTCAAGCAGGTACTGATATATCTGGCCACGTCTCGCTTGAGTCCAGACCACCAGAACCTTTGCTTTAAATCTTGGTACATCTTGGTAGAACCAGGATGCATAGAGTACGGGGTACTGTGGGCTTCTTCTAAAATATTCTTTCTTAGTTCCTCATCATTGGGGACGCAAAGGCGGTCTCCAAGATAGAGGATGCCACTATCTGATACTCGAAACTCTGAATTTTCTGCCTCTTGGATCTCCTGCTTGATGTTCTGGATCTCTGGGTCTTGACTTTGCTTTCTTTGTATATCCACAAGCAGGGTTGACTCTAGAGTCAATGCAGAAAGTTGCCCAATTATTACCTCGACTCCAAAATCCTTTATTTCTTTCTGAAGTGGTAGAGACAGTGATGATAGGGACATCAGTGTGGCACAGGATTTTCTACTCAGTGCATTTGCCACTTTATTATCTTTACCTGGGTGGTAGAGGATTTCACAGTCATAATCTTTGACCAACTCTAGCCACCTGCGCTGCCTCATATTCAGGTCCTTCTAAGTGAAGAAGTACTTCAAACTTTGATGGTCTGTGAAGATTCTGCACTGCACTCCATACAGGTAGTGTCTCCAGAGCTTCAGTGCGAAAACCACAGCTGCTAGCTCAAGGTCGTGGGTAGGGTAATTCTTCTCATAGTCCTTGAGCTGTCTGGAGGCGTATGTTATTACTTTACCGTCTTGCATGAGGACAGCTCCAAGGCCCATCTTGGATGTATCACTGTAGATGTCAAAGGCCTTGTCACTCTCTGGAACAGTCAGGATGGGAGCACTGGTCAGTCTCTTCTTCAGCTCTAGAAAACTGTGCTCGCATTTATCTGACCATTCAAACTTCTTGTTCTTTCTGGTCAAGGCTGTGAGTGGAGAGGCTATCCTGGAAAAGTCCTCCACAAATTTTCTGTAATATCCTGCCAGGCCTAAGAAGCTTCTGATCTCACTGGCATTCTTGGGTCTACACCAGTTGCTGACTGCTTCTATCTTGGCTGGATCAACTTGAATGCCTTCTTTGGATACAATGTGACCTAGGAAGGTCACCTGATCTAGCCAAAACTCACACTTTGAGAATTTTGCATAGAGCTTCTCCTGCTGAAGGATCTGCAGCACTATCCTCAAGTGTGTCGCATGTTCCTCTGGAGTCTGTGAGTATATGAGAATATCTTCAATAAATACAATGACGAAGTTATCGAGATACTCCCTGAAGATGTGGTTCATCAGCTCCATGAAGACTGCTGGAGCATTGGTTACTCCAAAAGACATTACTACAAATTCGTAGTGGCCGTATCTTGTCCTGAAGGCCGTCCTGGGGATGTCACTTTCTTTAACCTTTAGCTGATGATACCCAGAACGCAGGTCTATCTTCGAGAACACTGTAGCCCCTTTGAGTTGATCAAATAAATCATCTATTCTAGGAAGGGGGTACTTGTTCTTGATGGTCACCTTGTTCAGAGCTCTGTAGTCTATGCACAAACGCATAGACCCATCCTTCTTCTTCACGAAAAGTACAGGAGCTCCCCAGGGTGAATGACTCGGGCGAATGAAGCCCTTGTCTAGTAGCTCCTGGAGTTGCTCTTGTAATTCCCTCAACTCTGCTGGAGACATACGATATGGGGCCTTCGAGACCGGACCGGTACCGGGCACTAGCTCGATCTCGAATTCCACTTCTCTGTTGGGAGGTAGTCCAGGTAATTCTTCTGGGAACACTTCTGGATATTCGCAGACTACCCGTACATCCTCCTGCTTGAGTTCTTTCTTTGCTTCTGAGTCCACTATGTGTGCAAGAAAACCAGCACACCCTTGCTCTAGCATCTGGTGGGCTGCCAAGGCTGAGAGGAATTTCTGAGTCTTCCTCCTTGGGGCTCCTTGAAACTCGAATGGTGGTTCCCCTTCTGGGCTGAAAACCACCTTCCTTCTCTAACATTCTCTGAGCTTGTAAGGTAGGTAGGAACCTATTTATCTTTCTCCTTGGGTCTCCAATAAACTCAACCGAAGGTTCTGCTTCTGGTGTGAACTTGACTTTTTCTTGCGGCAGTCTATAGAAGCATTATACTTGCTCAAGAAGTCCATTCCTAAAATGACATCGTAATCCTTCATCTCAAGGACTAACAAGTCACTGTAGAGCTCTCGGTTGGAAATCTAGATTGATACTGCCCTTAGCCTCTCAGTAGAGGCCATTACTTCCCTTGACGGTAAGGTTGTTAAGAACTTCATCGTTCAACCTTTCTGGTGGCCTTTATACTGGTTAAGTAGTGCTCAGTGATCAAAGCACTACTTATTAGTTCTTCGGAGGTTTGCAGCCTCTTAACACCGCTAGCCCCCTTCAACGCTATCTCAGGCCTTAACATCTTGAGCATTAACCTAACTATCTCTTTTTCTGTGCTAACTAGCTCTGGGCACAGATGAGCTAACCGCTTAAACATCTTCACTGCTTCATCCACGGATAGTTCTCCTTGTCTGAACTCCGTGAATTCATCATAATGCTTGTTGGTTACTTGCATGTGAGAGTATTCTTTGAAGAACTCAGTCTCGAAGTCGGCCCATGTCATCTGGCTGACATTTCTCTTGGCCTTGACTCTCTTCCACTATATTCTAGCATCTCTCGTAAGGCAGAAAGATGCACACTTTATCTTCTCTACCTCATGCCAGTCCAGTAGCCCTACTATTCTTTCCAACGTTTTGAACCATGCTTAAGCATCCCATGGTTTGCTTGTGCCTGGAAAGTTCCCTGGCTTCAGTTTCTCCTACTGAATGAGGTACGCTTCTTGCCTTCTAGGAGCTTGCTCCTCGTTTTGGGCCTTTCTAGGACGTCCTCAAATGTATAACTTAACACTTAATTGTAATGTTCCCAAACTTGCTTTAGGATATAACAAGACCTTGGTCTTGATTCTTATCTTATTTCTTAATCCTAGAACTCGTTCTAGGGCTTAGTAAGACCTTGGTCTTACTCAAAACTTTTATCAAGCACCATGCGTGCCATAATCCCAAAACTTACTTTTGGGCAAATCAAGTAAGTACTTAAGCATTTCTCTAATATCCATTCTAGGGATTAAACATGATTCCGTGATACTAAGGTATTAAACATGCTTCCTTGTTCTATGCACATATGAGTAAGTACTTAAGCATTTCTCTATACTGAAGTTAAGTAAAGGAGCAATAGAAAAACTGAAACTTAAAGCTTTCTTACTTGAAGACGGCAAGGTTGATGCTGATGTGTGTGTGATGCTGGAGAATGGGAACTGCTCTGATACCACCTGTAGCGACCCGCCTTCTCTACCTTCAGACGGATCGTTACTTTTCTCTACTTCTCAACTCTAATACACGACTAATAAAAATGCGAAAATCTTTTTTTTTTCTTTTAAATTCATCTAAGAATGATATTCTAATTTAAGTAGTCATGCGTGATACCATGTCACACTTCCTTTCTCAAAAACTCGCAAAATGGCACTTATTGAAACCTGCCTCACCCAACTGAACTTTCGGGTATCAGTCGACTGATACTGTATCAATCGACTGATAGGCCTGAAATCAGAATTTCAGGTTTCGCCAGTTGCTTCAACTCTCCACCAAACCTATACTTTCGAGCCATATAGAATCATGACACCATTTCTATACTCTATGTCAGTTTTCTAAACAATTTAGCCAATCAAAACGAATCCATAAACTTGAAATTAGGACTTTTGCGGAAGAAATGAGCTATTCGAGTTTAAATGAACTTTAACAATAGAGTTTGTACCAATCTTGACTCCTATGCATACATGACACCAAATACATGTCCTATAACCTTGCTAGAGCATTATGAAATGTGAATGCAACTTTTCTAAACATTTATAAGCAATAAAACTTACTTCAAAGAGAATTTGATACTATCTTGGCACATGTGTCTATTTTCCTAACAAAGTATCAATATCTCCATCTACTCACATTTCCACTCATCTAATGCAAGCATAAGAATATATAAGCTAAATGAAATGACATGAAATCTTTACTCTAAGAAATTGAGCATGTAAAACTGTCCAAAACTCAAATGTTCGCTAAACTTTATAAAGTAAGAACTTGAAATTCAAATGATCTATAACATTGTGAATTAATAGCTAAATTGTCTTGCGCCAAAGATCTCTCCATAATCAGCCACCACACACACTCTACTCAGCACCGCCTCATCGTCTTCCTTCAGAATTGCTTGCCTTTACCTTTATCTGCAATAAGAGGAAATGCAACTAGTAAGCAAAAAGCTTAGTAAGTACTATCTAGCTCACAAAAACTCGAAATATGCAAACATGCTTCTAGATCAAACTGAACATCATATGAGATACTAATATGCTTGAAAGAAAAACTAAGGACATGTATAGCTCAAAACATGCATACTCAAGCAATAATAAATCTCATTTTACTTTTCTTGGCTCAACTTGGAAACTTTAGCTATTCTTTAACTTTTTGAAAACTCTTTAAATTTTCGAAACTTTGCTAAAGCATATACTTGAAAATAATAATCACTTGGATCCACTGAAGACGTAAGTACCATCTCATATGCGCGTTCCCTAAAAGGTTGGGGTAGCGAGCCACCAATCCTAATAGAGCAGACCTTGGTCTACCAGGGCCAAGACCTTGGAATTGGACACCTGGATTTCTTTAACGACGCCCTTGGACGTCGGGTACTGGCCTTAGAAAATAAAATAGCTTTTCTTTCTTTTCTTTCTTATCTGTAAATGCCTTGGCATTTTCTCGAGCACCTTGCGTGCTAAAATCCCTAAGTCTTGACTTTTGGGGATTTCTTAAGGCCTTGGCCTTTTCTTTTCTTATCTTTATCTTCTCTTTTCTTTTCTCATAACTTTTCTTAGCCTTAATCTCATATAGGGTGCTTAATCAACTTATACAAACATATAATGAACTAATATCACATGCCAAAAATCATAAACTAAAGAAACTATCTCTTTTAAAACTTTTAAAGGAAATTCTCACGGAAAAACCGCCTCTTACTGCAGGTGAGCAGTACTTACATTGATATCTTGGACTTACAACCAAGATTGACGTCTAGGACTCGGGAGAAACTTGAGATCTCGGAGAATTCTTCGCGCCTACGCGTTCCTCTCGTCGCGGGGATCCCGAATATAGGAATATCTCTTGGAGGAGAGCTTTGGCCGGCCCTCTTGGCCTTGGTGTTGTTTCGCCCAAGAGAGGAGAGGGGAAGGGTCGCGCGGCTAGGGTGAGGAAGAGAGAAAACCAAAAAAATCCAATTTCCTCTCTTAACTTATCTATTTATACCTATGGGGCGGATCGACCTAACTACCCTTTAAATATAAGTCTCTCCACCCTTTGCTGTGCTTGATACCCCTAGCCCAGCCGGTTGCGCGCTTTTGTGGTCTCGCGGTGGTCGCGGGTTCGATCCACCCGCTGCACTTAATTGGTTTTTCCATTCTTTTTTTTTCCTTTTTTCTTTTTTTTTTCTTTTTCCAAAAATACCAAACGGACTCGGAAAATTCCATAAAAATACTCTAAAAATTCCTAAAAATATCTAGAATATTTCTAAACCATTTCTAAATAATTCTAAGGACTTTAAGAACTAAAAATGGAAATTTTGGGGCGTTACAGGTAGTGCCAGAACCGTGGACAGCATAGTCGGTAGTCTAGAACCGGGGCGTTCTTAAGGTGCCCATCCCTTGGACCCATATTTCAGTCCGGTACAAGCTCATTCATAAAGTAAAATACTTCATATGCTTCATCATTCATACATCATGGCATGCATCTTTATTCATAAAACATGGCATGCATCTTCATTCATAAACATGGCATGTGTAACGACCCGGCCCGTCTACCGGCCCATTTACCGGTCCTCATGACCGTCGTACCGTCGTACCGTCGACCATCGACCGTGCCGTCATTCATAAAAATGGCATGCATCTTTATTCATAAAACATAGCATGCACTTTCATTCATAAACATAACATGCATTTTCATTTATAAACATAACATGCATCTTCATTCATAGAACATAGCCTACTTACATTAAACATCATTCTTATTTCTAGTGCTTGCATGATCATGGCATATAAGGTAAGCATTGCATTATATTCATTGAACATGACATGTTTGCATAGACAATTATCCTAATCCATAGAGTTTGCATGATCATGATATATAAGGTAAACATTGCATTTCATACATAAGCATGGTATTCATCCCAAGCATACATAAGTAGGACTTTCATAAACATACTACCTACCATTCAAGTGCATGGCATAGAACACAAGACATTCATAAATAAACCCTATTAAGCATGGCATCCAATCATAAACATACAAACATAAAACATGGTGCTTAAGGTTAGGGGTATAGGTAACTTAATTTCTACCACATGCTTGAACCTTTATATATACTTCATAAATAAGCATAAACCATCATTCTTCAATCCCTAACTCCCCCCCCCCCAAAAATCCTATTTACCTTGCTTGGCCGAAACCTATAAGGAAGGGTTCCATCATTCAATTAACATGTAAGATAGCATAAGGTAAAGAAACAACCATACATTACCTATAAGACCATGGGAAGCCATTCGGGCTCATGATTAGGGTTATCCCTAACCTTTAGCCCTCCTTCTTAGGGCTGGCCGAAACCCTACAAGGCCATGGGTGCATGGAAAAATTCCATAAAATCCCCAATCAAACATTAAACACCAACCATACCCTACCATAGGGGCTTTCGGAACCCATACTTGAAGAAAACCTTAGCCCCTTGCCCTAGATTCCTTCTTGGCCGAAACCCTTTAGGGTCATAAGACCTTGTGAAAATTCACATAGATCCCTTCAACCTCACTTTGTATCACAAGGGTACACACAATACATGGGTGAAGGGTTAAATCCAACCCCTAGCCATGGAAAACCTTATGATGGTCCCAAACCCTAAAGGGTCTTAGGGTACTCCAAAAATCTCCAAAAATTATATTTATTCTCTAAACATCATGAGAACACACTAGAAAGCATAATTAAGATTTTTAACATCATCATGGACCCAAAACTCATGGTGGCCGAATACCATAGGGGTCCAAAACATGGTTTTCTCAACATCAAAACCTAAAACCAAACTTTATATTATGCTAAAAATTCAAAGGAACTATTATACCACAGGTGAGGGAGTCTTACATTGGTTGATCTTGATTATAGACCTTAGATTTGAGAGAAGGATGGAAAATCTTGTTGCCTCTTGACCACCCCTAGCCTTGGTACCCTTGTAAAAGCCTTGGATCTTGGAGATGGAGCCTTAGGTGAACCTTTTCTAAGGGAGATCCCCTCTTGAAGTATTCGGCTAGAATGAGGGAGGAGGAGGAAGAAAAATGGAATTGATGGAAGGAAGAAAGAAACTCCCATTCCCCCTCTTTATAACACATTAAGGAGGGTAAGTGAAGAGTCATGGTTGGTGACTCTTCATTTTCCTAAGCCTTATCCATAATCCACTTCATTTCCTCATAGCACTACCTTGCTAGGTGAATTGGTTAGAGCATACATGGTTGTACAAGAGGTCCAAGGTTCAAATCCTTGGTGCATGCACTAATTTTCTATTTTATTTTTATTTTATTTTCCTAATATTTCAAAAATCTCCTAAAAATTCCCCCATAATTATGTTAATATTCCTCATCAAAATCCCTTTATATTTCTATAAATTTTTACCTAAAATTTACCAATAATCATGGTACTAGAAAGCCCATATAAGGTCCATTAGTGCCTATTTCCCCAATTTAAATGGGGAAAAATATGGATTTCTAGGTTAAAATTCGTGTTAATATTTCTAAGTCCCTCGGAAAATTATCTAGACATGCTTAATATTTTAAAGAAATATTAAGAAAATTTTTCGGGTCGTTACAGTGACAACGGTGGGGAGTTCCAAAACGCAAGTTTCACACACTTTTGTGTTGGAAATGGATACAAGCATGAATTTTCATGCCCAAGGACTCCTCAACAAAATGGGATAGTTGAGAGAAGGAACCGAGCCCTACAAGAAGCTACTAGGACTATGCTTAATGCATATTCCCTTCCTAGCTACTTTTGGGCCGAAGCGGTTAACACCGCTTGCTATATTCAAAACTGGGTGTTGGTACATAGGTTTCTAGGGAAAACACCCTTTGAATTGTGGAATGGAAGGGTACCTCAAGTCCACTATTTTAGGATCTTTGGATGTAAAGTCTACATCTTAAATACCAAAGATGACCTAAGAAAATTTGAGTCAAAAGCTGATGAAGGAATTCTAGTAGGGTACTCATTGACTAGTAGGAGTTATAGAGTTTACAACAAGAGGACAAAGGTGATTGAAGAGTCCTCAAATGTTAAATTTGATGAAACAACTAGTACCTACCCTAGAAAAGCCTCAATTGATAAGGATATAGAAGAGGTCCAACCCTTTGCCCAAAGAATCCAAGACCTATATTTGGAGGGCAATGATCAAGAGGGAGTAAGAAGTACCCTAGAGGATGAGGAAGAAAGAGTAAATGAACCCACAACCTCTAGGCCCTTGAGACATCACCATGATCACCCTATTAACCAAATAGTTGGTGATGTAACTCAAGGAGTAAGGACTAGGTCCTATTTTAGGGATCAAACTAGTCAAATAGCTCTAATCTCACAATTAGAACCCAAGACCATTGATGAAGCATTGGGAGATGCTGATTGGGTTTTAGCCATGCAAGAAGAGCTAAATCAATTTGAGAGAAGTGAAGTTTGGGAGTTAGTTCCTAAGCCCAATGATTGCACCATTGTAACCACAAGATGGGTCTTTAGGAACAAACTAGATGACCAAGGTAAAATCACTAGGAACAAGGCTAAATTGGTAGCTAGAGGGTTTAACCAAGTTGAGGGACTAGATTATGATGAGACTTATGCCCCCGTAGCTAGGTTAGAATCTATTAGAATTCTACTAGCCTATGCCGCTCACATGGATTTCACACTCCACCAAATGGATGTGAAGTCGGCATTTCTTAATGGGAACATTAATGAAGAGGTCTATGTAGAGCAATCCCCCGGGTTTGAGGACCCTAACTATCCAAGACACGTGTCCAAATTAAGAAAAGCCTTATATGGGTTGAAACAAGCTCCCCGGGCTTGGTATGAAAGGCTTTCTTTATTTTTGGTGTCTAAGGGGTTTAGGAGAGAAACAATTAACCCTACTTTGTGTTGGGACCGAGTGCATGTTGACAAGGATACGGGTTCATAAAATTTTAAATTTTTTACGTGCAGCGGAAGAATTAGCATAAAATAATTTCTCAAATTATTTTAACCACATATCTAGCATGCAACCTTATGATGTGTGGACATGATCATAAATTAAAACATTGCGGAAAAGTAAACTAATTTACTTAGTACCTCGCCTAACACGAAGTAAGGGACGAGATCCAACCGTAGCGTCCCTTGGAAGCTCAGCCTCTATTCGCGTCCACGCCGAGTTCTCTTCGGGATGACTTCGTAAAGTCACGAGTTTTGTGCCGACGAGAACTACTAGATTCTCTAAAGGCACAACTAGAAGATCAAGAGAGAAGAAAGGAAACTAACCAACAAGAATCGGAATCCAAATTCCGGAAATAAGGAGATGCGATCCGCTTCTTCTTCTTCTTCTTCTTCTTCTTCTCCTTCTTGATGGAAGCTTGCGCCTGCCCTAGGAAGAGGAAGCACCGACCCTTGGAGGAGGAAGTGCCGGCCCTAGGTGGAGGAGGCGCCGGCCCTAAAGGGAGGTGTGGGCGCCGGCCCTAAGGGGAAGGGAGAAGAGAATAAAAGAGAGAGAGAGGGGGAGCTACTAATCTCTTGATTACTCGATTGATTGGAATTCAAGGCTTGCCTTTGGTTCCTTTATATAGTAGCCTCTCCCTTACCAAGTCTCCCTCTTAACAGAATTTTCATAAGAAATTTATCCTATAAATTCTCTTATAAATTATTCTGTTTAAGCCAAGTTTTATTATAACTAACTTTATAATAAGACAAATACTTTCTCTCTTTTAATTATGGAATAAAATTTGTATAAAATTTTCTTATCATGGAAAAATCAATTCATAATTGATTTTACAAATTAAAATTAAACCAATTCATGGTTCATTTTAATTTCCATAAAAAGAATAAATTTCTATAAATTTCTTTATAAATCTCTTTATATAAATTTCTTTATATATCAATTTATTTATCCATAATTTTATAAAACAAATCGTGCTAGATTTATTTTATTAATTAAACCAAATAAATTGGTTTTCTCCCCTTTTAATGGCCGTCCAAAACAAAGGAGTTTGGCACCCTCTTTGGCCGGCCAAACCGAGCCGAACCGATCGCGAATTAAACTCATTTAATTCGCCCAATAAGTCTTCAAAAGACTTAGCCATTTTCAAGTTTCCGTTGCGCCTCTGATTAACTCAGATTCGACTTATTTCTCTTGATTGGAAAATCCAATTTTCAAGTCATTTTAAATCCCACGGATTACTCGTAGTGCGTGTGACTAAATAGGCTTTCGATTTATGTTGGCCGTCTATAATCAACTAATTATAGAACGATCATGAGTGGCACCTAGTAGTACATCATGACCCCCAATTAATCGAAAGATCAACGGTTGACCTCAGAAATTATTCTGAAACCCTTCAGCAGCTCTAATAAATCGTGCCTCATTCCCTTCACCATCTTATACCCACTTGGTTCAGGACATGGTCTGTTTGTGTCAGTCCCCACTAGACTAACTACGTCACACCTAGCCCAAGTAGTGCCTTTCTCATCCTTTGGATTTCTAATTACTCTCATGTATTTAAGAGACTCACACTCTAAACATGATATGCTCTGGCCAGAGGCTTCGAGTAACAATCTGACGATAGGCCTGGGTATACATCTCCTCGCAAGGAGTGGTGAATCCTTTGTAGGTTGTTCAATCATCTTCGGGCACTTCGGCTTATACCCAATCATCCTGGGTCCACACCTCCTTGGAGATGCTTGCTTAAGATGTTAAAGTATAAGTCTCCATGACCAAGATGACTTGAACACCGCAGGAACATCGCACTTAAGCTGCAGTAAGAACTTCATTGACATATCTATATAGATTACCATATGAAGTTTTACAGCTAGTCACTCCAATGAACTAATTCCCTTAACTAGCATCCATGTTTATCTCCGGACATCCCAATGTCACCAGCCAGTGAGAATCAGCTGATTAGAGAATAACCCATGCTAGTCTCATCAGAATTGATAGTGTCCGTTTTTATCAATTCATCGACTAGGGATATTTTCAATACTTCACATTTGCACATGTAGAGATAATCACTAGTTGTGATCCCATCACAAATTCTCTTATGCTGTGAATTGTATTGCGGACATTCAGTAGATGAGTTTAAGATCCCAATCAAATACATAAATATGTATACTCAAATAGTGAATTATCATTTATTAAAATAAATGTTTACAATCATAAGGCGATTGCCTTAGGACACTTCTCTCATATCACTAACAAACTCCCACTTGGCCTAATGCCAATCGCTACGGTATCCAATACCACAGGCTATAACATGACCCTCAAATCTGTTTTGAGGCAAGGCCTTAGTTAAAGGATCCGCTAAATTCCTTTCAGTGGGAATTTTCTCAATTTGTATATCGTTCCTACTTATAATCTCTCTGATCAGATGATAGCGGCGAAGCACGTGTTTGGATCGCTGATGAGACCTTGGTTCCTTTGCTTGTGCTATAGCTCCATTGTTGTCGCAGTAAACTTGCACTGCTTCATCAATGGTTGGAACCACGCCAAGTTCGGAGACGAACTTCTTGATCCAGACTACTTCCTTTGCTGCTTCCAAAGCTGCGATATATTCCGCTTCCGTGGTAGAATCCGCTACGGTATCTTGTTTGGAACTTTTCCAACTTACTGCGCCTCCATTCAAAGTAAATACGTATCCAGACTGAGATTTGGAGTCATCCTTATCTGTCTGGAAACTGGCATCTGTATACCCACGTATTACCATATCTCCTTCTCCATATATTAGGAACACATCCTTAGCTCTTCTTAAGTACTTGAGGATTGTCTTAACAGCCGCCCAATGATCCATTCCTGGATCCGACTGGTACCTGCTTGTGACGCTTAAAGCATACGATACATCGGGCCTAGTACATAACATAGCATACATGATAGATCCTATCGCGGATGCATAGGGAATCTTATTCATGCAAATCCTTTCATCTTCTGTGCGCGGACACATAGACTTTGAAAGGTTGATCCCATGCCTGATGGGAAGGTAACCTTTCTTGGATTCCGACATGCTAAACCTTTTTAGCACTCGGTCTATATATGTAGACTGCGAAAGACCAAGCAACCGTTTTGATCTATCTCTATAGATTCTAATCCCAAGGATATAGGTTGATTCTCCCAGGTCTTTCATGGAGAAAGTTTTGGACAACCAAATTTTAACTGTCTGTAAGACTGATATATCATTTCCTATAAGTAATATGTCATCGACATATAATACTAGGAATACGACTGCACTCCCACTAACCTTCTTGTACACACAAGGTTCGTCAGGATTTTGTGAGAAATCAAACTCTTTGATTGTCTCATCAAAACGGATGTTCCAGCTCCTAGATGCTTGCTTCAGTCCATATATGGATCGTCGAAGCTTGCATTCTTTGGTTTTATCAATCGATGTGAAACGTTCAGGTTGTATCATGTATACATCCTCAAGCAGGTTTCCATTAAGGAAAGTTGTTTTCACATCCATTTGCCATATCTCATAATCATAATGAGCTGCTATGGCCAGGAGCATCCGAATGGATTTAAGCATAGCTACTGGCGAATAGGTTTCGTCATAATCAATTCCTTGTTTCTGAAGATATCCTTTTGCCACTAATCTAGCCTTAAAGGTAACAACATTACCTTCCATGTCGGTTTTCTTCTTGAAAACTCACTTGCACCCTATGGGCTTAATCCCTTCAGGTGGGTTAACCAAGTCCCATACTTGGTTTTCGTACATGGAATCCATTTCCGACTTCATGGCTTCAAGCCATTTGTCCCTTTCTGAATTTTTCAGAACATCTTCATAACTGATAGGTTCATCATCACTTATGAGTAACACGTCGTTCGATTCACTTATGAGAAATCTGTATCTCTCTGGAATATTACGTGTCCTATCAGATCTACGAATAGGTGGTGTAGTTTTAGGTTCAACTGATAGCTCATCATTATGAGTTATTGGTTGTGGGTCTAGACTAGGTGTCTCTGTAATGTCTATTGGAGTTTCTTGAACTTCATCAAGTTCAATGCCACTCCCACTGTTTTCTTGTAAAAGAAATTCTTTTTCCAGAAATACAGCATGCCTTGAAACAAACACCTTTTGTTCCAAGGGATGATAGAATTGGTAACCCTGTGTTTCCTTAGGGTATCCAATAAATAGACATTTATCAGACTTAGCATCCAATTTGTCTGATACAGTCCGCTTCACATAAGCTGGACAACCCCATATCTTAAGGTGAGTTAAGTGAGGTTTCTTACTATTCCATATCTCATATGGAGTAGTTGAGACTACCTTGGTCGGGACTCTGTTTAGAGAGTAAACTTTGGTTTTATCAACCGATGTGAAACGTTCAGGTTGTATCATGTATACATCCTCAAGCAGGTTTCTATTAAGGAAAGTTGTTTTCACATCCATTTGTCATATCTCATAATCATAATGAGCTGCTATGGCCAGGAGCATCCGAATGGATTTAAGCATAGCTACTGGCGAATAGGTTTCGTCATAATCAATTCCTTGTTTCTGAAGATATCCTTTTGCCACTAATCTTGCCTTAAAGGTAACAACATTACCTTCCATGTCGGTTTTCTTCTTGAAAACCCACTTGCACCCTATGGGCTTAATCCCTTCAGGTGGGTTTACCAAGTCCCATACTTGGTTTTCGTACATGGAATCCATTTCCGACTTCATGGCTTCAAGCCATTTGTCCCTTTCTGAATTTTTTAGAACATCTTCATAACTGATAGGTTCGTCATCACTTATGAGTAACACGTCGTTCGATTCACTTATGAGAAATCCGTATCTCTCTGGAATATTACGTGTCCTATCAGATCTACGAATAGGTGGTGTAGTTTTAGGTTCAACTGATAGCTCATCATTATGAGTTATTGGTTGTGGGTCTAGACTAGGTGTCTCTATAATGTCTATTGGAGTTTCTTGAACTTCATCAAGTTCAATGCCACTCCCACTGTTTTCTTGTAAAAGAAATTCTTTTTCCAGAAATACAACATGCCTTGAAACAAACACCTTTTGTTCCAAGGGATGATAGAATTGGTAACCCTGCGTTTCCTTAGGGTATCCAATAAATAGACATTTATCAGACTTAGCATCCAATTTGTCTGATACAGTCCGCTTCACATAAGCCGGATAACCCCATATCTTAAGGTGAGTTAAGTGAGGTTTCTTACTATTCCACGTCTCATATGGAGTAGTTGAGACTACCTTGGTCGGGACTCTGTTTAGCAAGTAAACAGCTGTCTTAAGTGCATAACCCCAAAAGGATTTTGGAAGAGTTGCATGATTCAACATAGATCTTACCATGTCCATCAAGGTTCGATTGCGCCTCTCAGATACACCATTATGCTGTGGTGTATACGGCGGAGTCCATTGGGACAATATCCCATTGTCCCTAAGATAATCTTGAAACTCTTGACTTAAGTATTCACCACCTCGATCAGATCGAAGTATCTTAATACTTTTGCCAAGCTGTTTCTCTACTTCATTTCTGAACTCTTTGAATTTCTCAAAAGCATCAGATTTGTGTTTCATCAAGAACACATACCCAAATCATGAGTGATCATCGATAAAGGTGATGAAGTAGCTATAGCCTCCTTGTGCAAGAGTTGACATTGGTCTACATACAACAGTATGTATTAGACCAAGCAATTCTCCCACTGGATTACCTTTACCAAAAAAGGGTAATTTGGTCATCTTGCCTTTTAAGCATGATTCGCATGTATCAAATGAACCGGGTTCAAATGTTTCCAGAATTCCACATCGGTGCAATTCGGTCATGCGTTTCTTGCTTATATGGCCAAGACGACAATGCCACGTGTAAGAGTCTATTCGATTATCTATTCTAGCACGTTTGTTGTTTACTTCGATATTGAAAATGTCACCGGATAAATCTAACGTGTAGATGCCATTGCACAAAATTCCATTCCCATAAAGAACGCCATTTAAAGTTATGTAACAACAATTGTTACTAAAAGTTAAATGATAACCCTTTTCATTCAAACATGAAATAGATATAATGTTCTTTATTAACGAAGGAACGAAATAACAATTATCCAATTCTAAGACACGTCCAGTAGGGAGCTTTAGCAAATATGTTCCGATGGCAACAGCAGTAATCTTTGCTCCGTTTCCAACTCGCAAATTCGCTTCTCCCTTGACGAGTCTTCTTTTATTCCTTAGCCCCTGTATGTCATTACATATATGTGAGCTACAACCAGTATCAAGTACCCAGGTGTTTGAGGAAATAGAGTGACATTCAATAACGAAGATACTTGAAGAGGATGGGGTATCGGATGCCTTCTCTTTCAAGGACTCAAGATAAACCTTGCAGTTTCTTCGCCCGTGACCCTCCTTGCCACAGTGATGGCAAGTGCTTTTTAGGGTATTTTCAGTCTTATTGGCCTTTTTCTTCTTTCCCTTATTCTGTTCTTTGGCCTTCCTCTTAGAACCCTTCTTCAAGGAACCAACTAGCAGTACCGTCTTTTGATCCTGCTTCACAGAAGGCTCTACAGTCTTCAGCAGGTTGAGCAACTCAGGAAACTGATTTGGAGTTGCATTTTCAGGAGGACGGTTGGGATGTTGATCTTCAAGGACATAAGCAAGCTTCTCTGCCTTGAGGACTATCCTCAGGTTTCGAAGCCAGTCCATGAGGTTTGGGCCAGTCAGTTTATTGGTGTCCAAAATGAATTGCAAATTCAGAGAAGACATGATCGAGTGATTATCCTAGAAATACAAATTGAGCTTATGTGAGAAGAATGATTAAAGAATTATCAATATACATAAATAAAATCCTATTTATTTTTCAAATTGAATAACCCTTTTTATCAATTCGGGAGATCGTAGGAACATCTTCAAATAGGTTGATATCCAACCATAGATAAGAACAACCATGACTGTGGCCATCAAGTTATTCTTAGCTATGAAGGTAGGTAATTATACCGATTACACATCACATATATGTAACTATCACTTTATGCTATCAACTAGTTGAATGTTTGTATAAATCATTGGGTTGTTAACTCATTAACAAGTATGCAACATTATACATAGCACCCAACTGCACCTCTCTTTACATCGACCATGGCTGTGGCACAACAAATCGATGCTCCAAGCTTAAGGCTGACCCATTAATCAAGAAATAGTTTTAATATGGTTGGAGCTCATTCAACCGCTTAGTCAGGCTTGGATGTGTCCAACAACCAAAACTAAGGATTGACCTCTGACTCTAACTATATTATTCATAAACTAATTCCATGGTTTGAACATGTTGAGGTTCAAGCCGGGCATGGATGTGTCCTTCAACCCAAACGAGAAACAAAACTCCGATTCTAACCATATTAATAGAAGGTGTTGGCCTTAATATTTTGTAAGGGATTTTGGGTCTCATCCTTTCTTTTCTAAGCACATTCATGACATAGAATTATGTCATGACTAACGATTTCCTTAATAAAGTATGTATGTGACTTAATTTATCAAGTCTCATTATTTGAATTAGGAACCGGATTTCCTAATTCTAATTTCATACTTTATTTAAGGAATTATTTTGGGAAACAATTTCCTAAATTATCATAATCAATTTCGGAAATAATATGTTCAAGACTTTGATTTCTCTAAATCAAATCTTATTAAATTAAGAGACAAATCCCTTAATTCAACCACATATTATTTTCATGAAAATCTCATTTAAGAAAACTCTATAGGAAATTATTTTTTTAATTAATTTTGGAGACAACAATATGTAAGAGCATCACCTCTTAAATCATATTTTATTCATGGATTTAATTAATTACAACAAATTATTTTCTAAGGGTGGCTCCCCGAGGCTCAGATACCCAAAGAAAAGTAATTCGTTATAAATCCAATTTGGACGGCTCCCCGAGGCTCAATCCAAATCAAACATGACAATTTCATTTAAAATTGGGAAATTAAATTACAACAACTAACTTTAAATTGGACGGCTCCCCGAGGCTCAATCCAAAATAAAAAATTTTGTTGTCAATTTAAAAACCAATTCAAATTTAATTGTCAATTAACTGTCCATCAATTTGTCTAGACTTTCTTGAAAGAAAGTGCCCAAAATTGCGAGATTTCATAATAGGTTTTCAGAATAATTGTAAGTTTCTGGTACAAAGAAAACTTACATATTTCCAAAATTGGAAAATTTCTAAAATAGAAATATTTTCCAAAATTGGAAAGTTTCCAAAGATGGGAAGTTTTCACAATTGTCATAAAATTTTTAGAAACTAGGATATTTCAAATGTTTGCGAAATTTCATGAGGATTTCCAAACTTAGAAATTCCTAAATCTAAAATTTATTATAATTGGAAAGTTTCCATAATTGAAAAAAAAATTTCCAAAATTGAGATCATGACAAAGTTTTCCGCAAAACAATTATATGATTATGTCGAACACTAACCGGCTCTGATACCACTGTTGGGACCGGGTGCATGTTGACAAGGATACGGGTTCGTAAAATTTTAAATTTTTTATGTGCAGCGGAAGAATTAGCATAAAATAATTTCTCAAATTATTTTAACCACGTATCTAGTATGCAACCTTATGATGTGTGGACATGATCATAAATTAAAACATTGCGGAAAAGTAAACTAATTTACTTAGTACCTCGCGTAACACGAAGTAAGGGACGAGATCCAACCGTAGCGTCCCTTGGAAGCTCCGCCTCTATTTGCGTCCACGCCGAGTTCTCTTCGGGATGACTTCGCAAAGTCACGAGTTTTGTGCCGACGAGAACTACTAGATTCTCTAAAGGCAAAACTAGAAGATCAAGAGAGAAGAAAGGAAACTAACCAACAAGAATCGGAATCTAAATTCTGGAAAGAAGGAAATGCGATCCGCTTCTTCTTCTTCTTCTTCTTCTTCTCCTTCTTGATGGAAGCTTGCGCCTGCCCTAGGAAGAGGAAGCACCGGCCCTTGGAGGAGGAAGTGCCGGCCCTAGGTGGAGGAGGCGCCGGCCCTAAAGGGAGGTGTGGGCGCCGGCCCTAAGGGGAAGGGAGAAGAGAATAAGAGAGAGAGAGAGAGAGAGGGAGCTACTAATCTCTTGATTACTCGATTGATTGGAATTCAAGGCTTGCCTTTGGTTCCTTTATATAGTAGCCTCTCCCTTACCAAGTCTCCCTCTTAACAGAATTTTCATAAGAAATTTATCCTATAAATTCTCTTATGAATTATTTTGTTTAAGCCAAGTTTTATTATAACTAACTTTATAATAAAACAAATACTTTCTCTCTTTTAATTATGGAATAAAATTTGTATAAAATTTTCTTATCATGAAAAAATCAATTCATAATTGATTTTACAAATTAAAATTAAACCAATTCATGATTTATTTTAATTTTCATAAAAAGAATAAATTTCTACAAATTTCTTTATAAATCTCTTTATATAAATTTCTTTATATATCAATTTATTTATCCATAATTTTATAAAATAAATCGCGCTAGATTTATTTTATTAATTAAACCAAATAAATTGGTTTTCTCCCCTTTTAATGGCCGGCGAAAACAAAGGGGTTTGGCACCCTCTTTGGCCGGCCAAACCGAGCCGAACCGATCGCGAATTAAACTCATTTAATTCGCCCAATAAGCCTTCAAAAGACTTAGCCATTTTTAAGTTTCCGTTGCGCCTCTGATTAACTCAGATTCAACTTATTTCTCTTGATTGGAAAATCCAATTTTCAACTCGTTTTAAATCCCTCGGATTACTCGTAGTGCGTGTGACTAAATAGGCTTTCGATTTATGTTGGCCGTCTATAATCAACTAATTATAGAACGATCATGAGTGGCACCTAGTAGTACATCATGACCCCCAATTAATCGAAAGATCAACGGTTGACTTAGAAATTATTCTGAAACCCTTCAGTAGCTCTAATAAATCGTGCCTCATTCCCTTCACCATCTTATACCCACTTGGTTCAGGACATGGTCTGTTTGTGTCAGTCCCCACTAGACTGACTACGTCACACCTAGCCCAAGTAGTGTCTTTCTCATCCTTTGGATTTCTAATTACTCTCATGTATTTAAGAGACTCACACTCTAAATATGATATGCTCTGGCCAGAGGCTTCGAGTAACAATCCGACGATAGGCCTAGGTATACATCTCCTCGCAAGGAGTGGTGAATCCTTTGTAGGCTGTTCAAACATCTTTGGGCACTTCGGCTTATACCCAATCATCCTGGGTCCACACCTCCTTGGAGATGCTTGCTTAAAATGTTAAAGTATAAGTCTCCATGACCAAGATGACTTGAACACCGCAAGTCAAAGGAACATCGCACTTAAGCTGCAGTAAGAACTTCATTGACATATCTATATAGATTACCATATGAAGTTTTACAGCTAGTCACTCCAATGAACTAGTTCCCTTAACTAGCATCCATGTTTATCTCCGGACATCCCAATGTCACCAGCCAGTGAGAATCAGCTGATTAGAGAATAACCCATGCTAGTCTCATCAAAATTGATAGTGTTCGTTTTTATCAATTCATCGACTATGGATATTTTCAATACTTCACATTTGCACATGTAGAGATAATCACTAGTTGTAATCCCATCACAAATTCTCTTATGCTGTGAATTGTATTGCGGACATTCAGTAGATGAGTTTAAGATCCCAATCAAATACATAAACATGTATACTCAAATAGTGAATTATCATTTATTAAAATAAATATTTACAATCATAAGGCGATTGCCTTAGGACACTTCTCTCATATCACTAACACTTTGTTCCTAAAATCTAAGGACAAGGACATATTTGTTGCCTAAGTCTACGTAGACGATATCATTTTTGGGTCAACAAACAATGACTTCCTACAAGAATTCATCAAGTGTATGGAAGATGAATTTGAAATGAGTCTTGTAGGAGAGTTAACCTTCTTTTTAGGCCTTCAAGTTAAGCAAACTAATGAAGGTACACATGTTTTTCAAACCAAATATGTTAAGGAAATGTAAAAGAAATTTGGTTTAGAAAATGCTAAAGTAGCATCTACACTCATAGGAACCAATATAAAAGTGGATAGTGACCTTGAAGGGAAAATGGTAGACTCTAAACAATATAGGAGCATGATTGGTAGCCTCCTATACCTAACCGCTAGTAGACCCGACATACTCTTTGCGGTAGGTATGTGTGCAATGTACCAATCTTGTGCCAAAGAGTCCCATTTGATTGTAGTTAAGAGGATCCTAAGGTATGTCAAAGGTACCCTCAATGTCGGACTTTGGTATCCTAGAACCCCTAGTGTTGATCTAATTGGATACACCGACTCTGATTATGCGGGTTGTAAGCTAGATAGGAAGATCACTAGTGGAGGGTGTCAATTCCTTGGGTCTTCCTTAGTTAGTTGGAGTAGTAGGAAACAATCATGCGTTGCCGTATCAACAACGGAAGCAGAATATGTGGCAATGGGTGGGTGTGTTTCACAACTCCTTTGGATCATGCACACCTTAGAAGATTATGAGTTACATTACACAAAGGTCAAAGTCTTGTGTGATAATGTAAGTACAATCAATTTGACCAAAAATCCGGTTCACCATTCTAGGACAAAACACATTGAAGTGAAACATCACTTCATTAGAGACCATGTGGCAAGGGGAGACATAGAACTACACTATGTTGAATAAAAGTCGAACCTAGCCGACATCTTTACCAAGCCTCTTCCCTAATCGGAGTTTACATCCTTAGGAAGAGGCCTTGGAATGTGTTTTGTGGAAGTTTAGGATGAACTTGGAGATATTAGCTTTGAAAAAGGGTGCTTGATCCATTAGGATGATACATTTGGCTCACTTGTGCTTGTGGCACATTGTTGGACCATTAGAAGTATCAAAATATGAAAACTAGACCAACTATGGGGAAGGCAAGTGTTTAATCAATGGACAGTTTGCCCAAAAGATCATAGTTGGACATATTAAACCTTTGAAAACCATTTTATGCTTTATATACTTTGCCATGCTTTTGAAAGTTACATAATTGCAAAATTGGATTGAAAGGGTACAAAATGTAGTGTTTTTCAAGATTTTTGGATTTTAATCAAAAGTCATGCATGTTTAAAATTTTATATAGGCTATTATTTTTCTCTGGTAGAGTATATCATTTCAAACATGTCTGCAAAATTTTATAATTTTTGGAATTTTTTTGATTTTTCTGGAGGTTTCTGAAATTTGGCAGAAAACCTGAAAAATGAAACTGATAGCGTATCAGTCGACTGCCCCATGGGCAGTCGACTGGCACGTGGGTTTTTCAGCTACTGTGAGAAATTTTAAAAATCTATTATTCTCACTTTTGATGCCCTGGGGTTGGGTTACTTGAGGCAATCCTTTTGATGGTGTCAAAGGGGGAGAATGGGTGGTTTAAGTTAGAATTTTAACTTGAAATGGATGGCTTAAGGTTTTCCGTCTCACTTAAACCTTGAATGATTAAAAATGAGGAGAAGACATGGATTAAGGGGGAGCTTACCTCTTAGGTTCTGATATGTCTTACATTTTTAAGATTGTTGAGTGCTAAGTGGAAACTTAACTTGGATTATGATTAGAATTGAAAATGGGAAGAAGACATAGGTTAAGGGGGAGGTTACCTCTTAGGGTTACTATGTCTTATGCTTTTTCAATTGCTATCTTTTGTTATTGTTATTGTGGCTGTTATTTATCTCTAACTTAAACATATTGCCACACATCAAAAAGGGAGAGATTGTTGAGGCAATCGGCCCTTAAATGATTGGAAGATCATGGTTTTGATGTGTGTAGTTGAATATGTTTAAGGTTAGAGTGTTATGTTGTATTTGATGTGTGTGATTGAGTTTGCAGGACTTGGAGAATCACACATGTTGGACATATCCGAGGGACGAGAGCCAAGGGAGGAGAGCTCCAAGGGCAAGCCGGGAAGTGGACTTCAAGGGCACATGTGAAAGGTGGCATGGAGGCAAGCCATGGGAAGGCTTGCGTGCGCATCCGAGGGACGATAGCCAGAGGAAGAGGACTTCAAGAGGCAAGCCAAGGGAGCCGACCTGAAGGCATACGTGAAGGAGAAAGTCCGGAGTGGCTGGAGCTGAGCTGAGAGGCAGGGCAGTCGACTGCCAAAACCCACATAAAGTTTTCGGCCTCGGACCAGTCGACTGCCCATGGGGCAGTCGACTGGTATACCCCGAAAACTAGCCGTTGGCTAGCCCTTGGGCAGTCGACTGGTGCGGGGCTGGACAGACTGCGAGTTTGTCCTGTTCACCTATAAAAGGAGCACCTTTTTGCACGAGCACGGTACGGTTCCGTACAGTGTCGAAGTACTGCTCGTCTGAAGATTGTTTCATACTTCCTCTCTCATATTTCTTCATCCTATAAAGAGGAAGATCGACTGTAAAGGTTTCTCCACCTCAAGGAGAGTTTTCGATAGTGAAAGTGGTGCTCGCGACGTGGATCCTTGGACTAGTCATCCATCTGGGTGGATACCAAGTAAAAATATTGTTGTTAGCATTGTCTTGATTTCCTTTGGATATTATTTCCGCTGCGCTAACAAATTTGTAGAGATCCAATCCGGTAAAGTGTTATTCACCCCCCCCCCTCTAGTACGCCTAGACGATCCGTCAGGGTGGACTATAAAGGTGATCACTGGGTATATAATGAATTATGAGGAGGGATGTGAGAGATGTAGATGGGATCTATCCCTCCCATATGATGGGAATGATATTTGTGGGCCCCTTGATTCAGTAGGACTGCTAAAACGTATGGCCATGCTCAAATGAGTCAATATGAGATATTGAGCTCATTTTTTTGAGTGAGTCTACTTGAAGATCAAGTAACACAAAGATTGATCGAGGATGACACAGTCTATGCTGTTAAATCGATTCGGTTGCTAGAGGTGGGGTGAATAGCACTTTTTAAACTCTTTCTTCCTACACGGTTAGTTGCGCATGCGGAATATACTACAATAAAACTAAACTAAACTAAAACAAGGAAGAAACTCACGATTTACGTAGTTCGGAGATACACTCCTACTCCACGGCTGCCCGTAAGGTGGGTGATCCCTAATCCGTTGGTGGATGATTCTCCGGAGCACCTCCGGCTAGAACTCGTAGCTCCTTGTGGGTGGAGAAACCTCTCCACAAGATCTGGACACTACCTGAGTACACAAGGCTACTAACTAGCTTTGACCAAGCAAGTTTTGCCAAGAGAAAGTAGCATGAAACGTGCTCCTTTAAATAGAGCTCGAATCTGAAACAGCCGCTACCAGTCGACTGCCCCTGGCACAGTCGACTGGTCCCACTCAGATTCAACCGTTACAGTACAACGTTCGAATCTAGCAGTTGTTCCAGTCGACACCAGTCAACTGCTCCCAGAGCAGTCGACTGGTCCCTTAACTAAGCCTAGGGTTACACTCCCCGAGTACATTTCACTCCACACTCGTACCCTCTCAGCTTAGTTCCCGAGTACAACGACTCACACTAGGATCCTCACAACCTGGTCGACTCTTCACCAGCATCCTCGACTGTTGCCTTCACGCCCTCTTCATATTCGGCCCTCGTCCCTCGGATGCATACGCAAGCTTCCAGCTTGTCTCCATGTCATCCTTCTCATACGCCTCGAAGTCCACGTCCCTCGGCTCATCGTCCCTGCTATCCACGGTCCCTCGGATGCGCACACAAGCCTCCAGCTTGTCTCCATGTCATCCTTCAGCTGAAGACATCAATCAAGTCCATGTGTACATGCAAACCTGCACACTCACATACACATGTTAGTCCAACAACAAACCTTAACTTAACCATATTGACCACACACATCAAAACCCTATGATCCTCCAGATCATCTTAGGGCCGATTGCCCCAACATATGCCTCATTGGTCAATCTAGATATCGAGGATATAGTACAAGGTCATACATTGTCATAGTCACGGAGGTTAAGTCAGATCTCGACTTTTCTTGTTACTTGGGTAGCAATGATGTATTGCTAGATGTCACTCATTGCTTATGTGTCTAAAGCAGTTTAGGCGCGTTGCAAACGTTTCGAGAACCTATTGGGTCACACACAAAGGGCACGATGCTTGGAGATTGATTGATCTTAGTTTGACTAAGATTTGATCCGAATTGGATTGATTAAGTTAGACTCAAGTGAATCCAATTGGATTATGGGATTGAGATCTAATTTGAGTTAGACTCATTTAGATTAGACTCAACCACATTTGGACTAGATATTAATTCATTAAAGTGTTTAATGAATTAATAATAAAGGAAGAGGAAAAGTCTCTCTTCATTGAATGGAGAGAAGTTGAAGAGCCACATGAGAAGATGTGCTCTTTATTGGCTTTAATGAAGGGAAGCTAAAGGGACAAAAACCTCTTCATATTTATAGGATGAGTATAAAAGAGTTTCTTGTCATTTAGATGGTAGCTTAGTCTTTTTCCCTTCCTCTCTTCCTCCTCTTCTCCCTCTTTGGCCAAAACAATATTTTGGGGTTCTTGGTGTCTCTGCGAACTACCTCAAGTTGCTAGCACAACTAAGGGAGTTCTTCTCTGAAGTTGAGAGATTGTGTTCGTTTGGATACGTATAGAGGCACAGACGCTTGAACGTACAAGAGATCCGGCGTATCTTGGACGAGCAGGATAAACGAAAGGGCACACATCAAAGGTATATCTATAAGATAGGTAGTTGTAGATTGGCTTTGTACGAGTTTTCTTTGGCATGGATCACTTGAGAGATCTTGTTTCCGCTGCGGGTTTTTGTTTATGTCACCGAGAGATCCCAACACCCACAGATATCACTCCCAACATATAGAGGGATAGATCCCATCTACATTATGTGGGATCGTTGTAATCGATAGAGGGGGAAGGGGTGAATATCGATGACTTGAATTTTTAGAAACAGACAGAATACACAGCAAAAATTAAAACAATGATAACACCTTTTCTTTTTACTTGGTTCGGAGTCTGTAACGGCTCCTACTCGAAGGCCTACAGTCCTTAATCGTTATCGATGGGAAATTCTATATTTCGAATATGGTATACAAGTGAAAGCTTTAATACATAATTAAATAATAAAATACGATTATACCGATGACATTGAGGAAATGGCAAAGACTCTCGAGCAGCATGTCGTCGATCATAATCATTGTCTGCGCGGGAAACTCGAGCACGGAAGAATGATGGAGTGTGTTTGAGTGCTTGAGTTAGAAAACAGTTGCTTTGAAGTAAAGGGGCGAAGCCCCTTTTATAGTGCCTTCTTGGGCGCCTGCCATGTCACCGAAACTGACGCATGCTTATCCGCAGACTTGGCCAAACCTTATCTCTGGTCTTGGGAACCTGGAGTGCTGAGGTGCCTGATAGCTCACGGGCGCCTGAGAAGCTGACATGGCAAACCTGCAAACTCAGCTTCTCCATCCACTAGAAAACCTCTTCTGGGGCGCCAGATACCTCTCAGGCGCCTGGGTTCTCGGGTGCCTGAACCCTTTCAGGCGCCTAGGATAGCAGCAGTTGGTTCCTTTGAGTCCTGTAACCAGGGTTTGTCTAAGAGCAATATAATATGAAAAATATATGCATGACTAACAACTGGAGCTATCTTGGTTTTGACTTTGGATTTCAAATGAAATCCTAGGTCGAACTGATGCCTACTGTTCCCTCTTCCGGGGAACGCGTCCTCACCTACTCCACTCTGGAGTAGTTACGTTTTTGCCAACTGGCACCTCCGATTGGACTTTGCTCGGCCTCCGAGACTGTCAAATCTCGAGATGTCCATACCACGACCTCCTCTACTTCTGTCCGCAATCGTCGCCCGGCAAAGACTCCTGCCCGATCTTCCGGATAAGGACTTTGGTGCCCAGTCCACAACCAGGACATCATGCCCAGTCCTTGTCCAAGACTTCGTGTTCAACCCTGTCAGTCAAGACTTCGTGCCTAGCTCAACTCAAACATTCCTGCACACTCAATGAAACACATTAGATCATAACATAAACTTAACTTTGAACCCTTGTCCATTATCAAAACCAGGTTCGATCTGGTGCTTCTGACACCAACACATTAGTCACATCCCTCCGCATAATTTATTGCATACCCAGTAATCGCCTTTATAATCCACCTTGTTACGGGTGACGTTTGACGAAACCAAAGCAGACAACTCCTTATATAGGGAACTGTAGTGACTTCATGTCTAAGGACTATTCATATTAATAGTCACATGAGAAAGTTTAAGACACTCATATAACAATCCATGGCTTTTCAAGACAGTCCTCAAAGAGAACATATTTGTACTCTTCAGCAGTAAGGACAATGTCTAGGTTCTGTTTCCAGTCTATATAGTTAGGGCTAGTAAGCTTATTTCCCTTATGTATGGTCGCTAGTGGGTTAAAGGTCATTTTGAAACTACCTGAGAATCACAACAATCACAACTTTAGGTTTCTAAAATAAATTGATTCCTCAAACAATAAATTTTTGAAATCAACCAACACCTCTAATCACCGAGAAATTCGCATGCCACGATGGTGTGGACGTATTCGAATTTCTACATTCATAAGAGGAGGTTTTACCCATTAATCTTACTATCTTGTCAACTTATGTTTTTTACAAATAAGATTAATAGTTGGTTCACTTCGCCCCTACAAATAATAGCAGTGACTCCGATGGGAAGGATACTATTATTCGCATCTAAGTGTTTACCATTACACGACAGTAAGAAAATTATTTCCGATTATGTGCCTTCCGATGGGGAAGTACACACGCTCTTCAATAATTTTCTATAATCTTTTCTAACCCAGTGATCCGCAGATCAAGCCCACCCGATGGGGTGAAAGGCACTCAGAGCCGACGCGCAGACTTGTTCGCATCACTTATCAAATTGTAATGGAGGCCACAGGACCCTTAGGGTCCCTCTCCCACTTAGTTATTTAATTTGAGTAATTTTACATGCACAGACACAACAAGCACATAAACCAATATAATGAACATGAAAAATCCTAGATTTTTCAACTATCATGGCTTTGGTCTCCAATGTGCCTTTAGTCGTGTCGCCACCTCTTCGCTCTTCCCTACACCATGCACAAGCCTTCCATGAAGGGATCTCCGAGCCGAGATGACTAGCTAATTATTTACATACATCGATCCTATACTCCATGAAGGAGTGTACATAAACACTAGATCGAAAATAGACAAAAAGCTTAGCTAAACACGTGACGTATTTAATTACAAAAATTAAATACCTATCTACCCTCGTCAACCCCGAGGATTTAATTAATTATAAAAATTTACACAATCAATCACACAACCATATTTAAGCCATGATAAGTTGGAATCTAGTGCCTGCAACAAAAAGTTAGCCTATGCACATCCACATATCATCATGCAAAAATAATATATATGATAATGTACAAGTAATTAAACGAATCCTAAACACACAAAATCGGAAACCTCAGCTCTGATACCAATTGTTGGGTATGGCTTGGTGGGCTTCCTAAGCGAATACTTGGTCGTCCTTGAGAGACCACTCTATGTCTACGGATTAAAAATTAATCCAAATGGAAACCCGTCTCCCAAACGACCATCTCGTCATCGTATCGATCGGTTCAAATTACAACTTGGTCAATCTCAAAGATCGAGCTTTGTAATTTGCCTAACCGTTCGACCGCAGAAAAGACGACGAGTGGATAGCCGGTTTTTGTGTTTATTATCAGGGTCCAATAATTAATTATCTACCGTTAATAAACAAATAATTAATCAAGATAATTAATCAAGCATGCCACATAAAATGATAGGAAAACAAGAAGGAACCAAGAGAGAAATATACCTCTCTTTACCTCGTAGTCTTCTACCTTATGACCCTTCCCTCCCGGACATCGTGTGGGCGACGAGCTACCGAGAACCGGTGTCATCAACAAGAGCTAAAGCCTCTCTCCTTCCTCTCCTTGCGTCGGCCAAACAAAAACCTAGGGTTTTTTTTTGCCGCCGACCAAACAAAAGGAAAGGGCTCCTTCTTCTCACAACCAACACTACCTCCTTCCTCCTACAGCTGCTGCCGACACAAGGAGGAGCCAAGGAGATGACCTCCTCCCTCAAAAGATCGCCGGAAAGACCTCCCTTGGAGGTTTTGCTGGCGTCGGCCCTTTCCCTTACGACCACAGTTGCGTCCGGCCAAGAGGAAGATAAGAGACTCCTCTTCCTTCCTTGTACCACGCAGCAAGTGAAGAAGAAAGGTGGAAAAGAGAAGAACTTAACTTCTTCTCTTATTCCCTTTCCGTCGGCCAACTTGTCCCCTTGGAGAGAGAGAGGGAGAAAGGGAGAAGAATAATAAGAGGCTTAATCAATCTCGTTTCTTGATGGCTTCATGGGGTATATATAGGGCTAAGGTAGGGACCAAGAGGAGCGGTCAGGTCTTGGCCCACTAATGGATCTAAAACCAATCCATTAATGAAGATCCATTCCACTAAAGGATCTCCATTGAACATCCTTACCAACCCCCATATTTTTATATGGGCTCCACCTATTATTAGTACATCCATCTCCCCGTATTTAAGATATTGAATGTTCGTCGATTAATTAAAATTACTAATAATTTTAATTAATTAACTTCTAACTCCTTGACTAGTACCACTCAACCTTATCATCATGTCGGATCAAATCCACTTACAGGTTTTAACATGATGAACTTTATGAGCTCATCAAGGAGGCATCATCATACCGACTCACCAGGACACGGATTCCATCAATAATCAATGACACACCATATAATTAATATTATTTTCTAACTTACCGGGCCTAACGATTTAGCGGAATAAATCTCGCCCATTGGTAAATCAAAGAAATAAAATACTAACTATACGTGCCCGTTATTATATCGAGATTTAGATATTGTACTCCATAATAATCCGAGGTCCAATCCAATTATTAAGTCAGTATAAATTAGATGACCTCTATTTTGGTCCTGCTCAATGCACACAAAGTACACTAGTGTAATTCTATGGTCATGATAAACCACACCAATTACACTGCAACCATCCCAATGGTTTGTCCAACTCCATCGTAGTTGTGAGCCTCTAGTTATACTATGCAAGGGACTGATAACATGATCTTCTGTGTGTCACCACACATCATGTTATCTATAATTCAATGTATCGGACTTTTATGCATATACTAATACGCATCAGTGTTATTGTGATTCTCATTCAAAATTTGGATGACCATACAGAAAAGGCAAGGCTTTTAGTATACATCCTAACATCCTCTTCCTTCACTTCCTCTCTTGTGGTTGGATTCTCCTTGAGGTAGGGAGTAGGTCCGGTAGGCCAAGGAGGAGCTGGGTTGCCGGCGACGCGAATTTGAAGGAGCTTCTTTCAAGTTTGTGGCCATCACAAGTAGAAGGAGGAAGATGATTGAGTAGGGTTTAGTTTCTTCATCACCTTCCTCTTCCTTTACCTCCTTCCTAGTGGTCGAAGTCTCCTTGGAGCATGGAGTAGGTCTGGCAGGCCAAGGAGGAGGCAGTTCGTCCGATGGTGCGTGCTTGAGGAAGTTCCCTTCCTCACTTGTGGCCGGTGCAAATGGAGGAGGCCTCTCTAGGGTTTCGGCCAAGCTAGGGAGAAGAGAAGGTGTTCGTTGGATTAATTGGAAGCCTGTGGTGATTCTGGATCTTGGTAGATCGTCTCCCACACGACATCCAAGAGGGTAGGGTCATACGGTAGAAGACTGCGAGGTAAAAAATGAGGTATATCTCTCTTTGGCTCCCTCTTTGTTTTCTCTATTATTTCATGAGATATTCTTGTTATTACATGTGTGTTCTTAATTAGTTATCATAGTTTAATTATTTGTTAATTAATATTGATAATTAATTATGTCATGGACCCCGAAGATAAACACAAAAATCGGTGATCCGCTCATCGTCTTTTCTGCGGTCAATTGGTTACGTGAGTTACAAGGCTAGATCTTTGAGATTGACTAAGTTGTAACTCGAATCGATTGATACGATGATGAGACGGTCATTTGAGAGATAGCTCTCCCTTCGGGTTAAATTTCTAATCCGTAGATATGGAGAGGTCTCTCATGCTCGACCCCGTATTCGCTTAGGAAACCTGCCTAGCTATACATCCATCAATTGGTATCAAAGCTGAGATTTTTGATTTTGTGTGTTTAGGATTCGGTTAATTTTTGCACATTATCATATATTTTATTTTTGCTGGATGATATGTGGATGTGCGTAGGCTAACTCTTTGTTACAGGCACTAGATTCCAACTTATCATGGCTTAAATAATAGTTGTATGTGATTGATTGTGCATTATTGTAATTAATTAAATCCTCAGGGTTGACGAGGTTAAATTAGGTATTTAATTTTAGTAATTAAATACGGCACCTGTTTAGCCGAGCTTTATATTTACTTTCGATCTAGATTATATGTACACTCCTTCGTGTAGTATAGGATCGATAGATGTAAATATTTAGCTACTCATCTCGGCTCGAAGATCCCTTCATGGAGGCTTGCGCATGGATAGGGAGGAGTGGACGAGGAGGCGTCTCGACTGGAGACGCATTGGAGACCAAGGCCATGATAGTTGGAAAAATCTAGGATTTTTCTAGTATATTATGTTGGTTTATGTGCTTATTGTGTCTGTGTATGAAAATTCCTCATTTCAAATAACTAAGTGGGAGAGGGATCCTAAGGGTCTCACGGCCTCCATTACTAATTTGACAAGTGATGCGAACAAGTCTGTGCGTCGGCTCTGAGTATCTTCCTCCATAACAGATGGGCTTGTTCTGTGGATCGCTAGGTCAGACAAGATTATAGGAGATTATTTAGGAGCGTGTGGTTTTCCCCAACGGAAAACACATAATCCGAGATAATTTTCTTAGTATCATGTAATGGTAATCACTTAGATGCAAATAATAGTATCCTCCCCAAAGGAGTCACTGCTATTATTTGTAAGGCCGAAGAGGACCAACTATTAGGATAGAGGTAGCCTTGAATACTCTTAGATCGATATCGGCTTACTAGTGGGGGTGAATAGCCATTTTTGATTCGTTCTTCCTACAAAGTTAGTTGCGCAAGAGGAATATACTAAAATAACACTAAACTAAACTAAAATAAGGAAGAAACAACCCGATGTACGTGGTTCGGAGATGATGCTCCCACTCCACGGCTGTCTGTAAGGTGGACGATCTCTTGATCCTTCGGCAGATCACTCCCCGGATGCCTTCGGCTAACTCGTGTAGCTCCTTGTGGGTGGAGAAACCTCGCCACAATCACAAGCACACCTCTGAGTACGAAGACTACTATTTGGCTCTTGACCAAAGCCAAATTCGTCAAAGGTTCCAACTAAAACGAAGCCTTTTAAATAAGGCTTAAAGCTAAACCCAGCCGCTACCAGTCGACTGGTCCATTACCAGTCGACTGGTCCCACTCAATTAGCTAGCCAACTGCTATCTCAACGACTAGTTTTTGGGCTTCCCAGTCGACTGCTCCCAGAGCAGTCGACTGGTCCAGGGTCGACAACATTCTGTGAGTTTCTGTTCCTGCTAGAAGTCGACTGTTAGATTACCAGTCGACTGCTCCCAGAGCAGTCGACTGGTCCAAGGTCGACAACATTTTGTGAGTTTCTGTTCCTGCTGGAAGTCGACTGTTAGATTACCAGTCGACTGCCCAGCTTACATGGGCACTCCTCCTTACTCCGAAGACCCTCCTCCATGTGTACCTTCAAGCATACTCCCTTGGCTTGCCCCTAGAAGTCCTCTTCCACCGGCTATCATCCCTCGGATGCACACGCAAGCCCTCGGCTTCCCTCCATGCCACCCTTCACGTGTGCCCTTTGAAGTTCACTTCTCAGCTTGCCCTTGGAGTCCTCTTCCCTTGGCTCTTGTCCCTTTATGACTTAGCTGACTCTTCACCAGCAGCCTTGACTGTTGCCTTCGACCCCTCTTTATCTTCGGCTCCCATCTCTCGGATGCACACAAGCCTCCAGCTTGCCTCCATGTCATCCTTCACCGTACCGAAGCCGTCCAGCTAAATCAATATGTGTAACCTGCAATCCTGAACACTCAAATAGACATATTAAATCACAAGGATAAACCTAACTTAAACCCTTTGCCCAAACATCAAAACACATGGTCACTCCGGACCATGGATTGACCCAACAATCTCCCCCTTTTTGATGTTTGACAATATGTTTAAGTTAGGAAAAACAAATAGCAATAAATAGCAATAACAATGCTAAACAAAAATTTGGACTTACATTGCCAAGGCTCCACCTTGGACTTACACCGCCAATGCATATGCAATGCAAACATATATGGATCATATCCCAAAACCCTTCCAAAAGTTAGGACTTTTACCAAAATGGGTTTTTTAAAACCTATCCCAAGGCTTCCCCTACATTGGACTTACAAAGGTTTTTTAAAAACCTCTCCAAGGTTCCCCTTACGCCAAGAATGGAGCAACCATGCTCCCCTTTTATCTAAGCTTCCCCTAAACCTAGGGTTTCTTGCAAAGGCGTGTTTGGTTTCGCAAATTAAACCCAACACTTCTCCCCCTTTGCCTAACATCAAAAAGACTCCAACAATTTCTCCCTTATTGGACTCTTTAACCTTTAAATGATTAGAAACACAGTGTATTAACCCCCCCCCCCCCCACACACACACACACACACAAGGTTCCACACTTGTTTCACATTAATTGGACATTTTTCAGCTGCTGAAACCCATTTCCAACCTTTACTAGTCGACTGCCCCTAGGTCAGTCGACTAATACTCTGAAAAACTAATTTTCAACATTTTTGAATCCAAATTCAGAAATACGTCAGAAATTCTACAAACCTCCAAAAATTTCCAAATTTTGTGGAGAAGTTTGTGGTACCTATACCTACTTGGGAAAAATACATTCAACAATGTATCTATCATCATTCCTAAGTTTGACACAAAACCCAAAACTACCTATGAAAATTAAGACATAGCAAACAAGAGGCAACCTCCCCGTTAACCTATGCCCTCTGCCAATTTTCAATTTTCACAACCAATCATCATGTTATGTTCTACCCAACTTAACCTCATAACACCAAGTTAAGTTCTACCCAACTTAACATCATATCACCAAGTTAAGTTCTACCCAACTTAATATCATCCATTCTTATGTCAAGTTAACCCTAACTTAACAGCCCAAGTTCTTCCCCCTTTTGACACCATCAAAGTATTGCCCCAAGCAATCCGACCCCTAGTGCCAAAAAGAACATACTTTATTTCTGAAAACCCCTCAGAAATCAATATTCAGACTTACCAGTCGACTGTCCCCTGGGTAGTCGACTGATACAGTCAACTTCTGAAATTCCAGCCTAATTTCAAAAACTTCTAGAAAATTCTAGAAAACCCTGAAAATTTAAAAATTTGCAAGCACATTTGTTAGGATATACGCTATCCTAGAAAAATATGGTTCCTTGACAAATATCAAATATGCTTGACCTACCCACCTTTCTAGGCATATGTCTCCCCTTCTTGGGATTTATGTCTTGATCCTTAGGTACAAAGATCTTGGGTTTATCATGATGCATGACCTTTCTAGGGTTTTGATCTACCTTGTTAACCCTATTCCTATCATGATATTTAAATCCAAAATTATGCACAAGAAGATATTTTTCATTAATTCTAGCATGCATAGAGGAACTTAAGTTTGAATTGCATTTTAATTTAAAGTTAGGGATTACCTCCCTTACCCTGGTAGCTCCCCCTTGATATAAGCTTCTTTTCTTCCTTTCCTCCTTCTCCCATCTTCTCAATTGCTCCATTTTCTTCAGCTCTCCTTTCCTTGGACATTTGGTGTGATAATGTCCTAGTTCTCCACATGTGAAGCATCTAATTTTCTTTCTTTTCTCTTGGGCTTCTCCATTCCTACAACCCATATTAGAATTAAAAGAAATTGAAATGGGTTTAGGATTTACCTCCTTTTTCTTACCATTTGGACACTTGTCCTTGTAGTGTCCCTTTTTATTACACCCAATGCAAATGATGTGCTCTTTTATTCTTGCTTTGGTGGAGGTAGGAGCTTCTTCTTGCTTCGGTATTGATGAGGGTCTCCTCTCCCCCTCAATTCTTGAAGTTGACACCTCTTCTTCTTCTCTTGATGAGGTGAATGATCTTTCACTCAATTCTTCCACTTCACTTGATGAAATGAGCAATTCTTCTTCTTCTTTGTCTTCTTGGACCGTTTGACTTGTCTCTTTGGGCTCTTCCATTTTTTAAACTTATGTAGGGTTCTCATGATATTGTTCCAACTTGTTCCACACCTCATATGTACTTTTATATTCCCCTACACCACTCAAAACATCATTAGGCAAAATATTAACTAATATACCAATTACCTTTTCGTTTGCCCTAGATTGTTCTTGTTGCTCCTTAGTCCAATATCTAGGTCGAAGCTTCTTTCCATGCTTGTCCTTTGGAACTTCAAAGGGCTCTTCTATTACCATTCTACACTGCCAATCCATTCCAAGTCACGTCTCCATCCTTGTCTTCTAATACTCAAAGTCTTCATGATCGTAGGATGGTGGAGTGTTGATATTATCTCCCAACTTCTCTTCCATCATCTTCTCCTCTAGCTTGTGCTCCTTTGGTGGTTAGTCCAATAAGAGTGATCCTTCGCTCTGATACCACTTGTTAGATCGATGTCGGCTTGCTAGAGAGGGATGAATAGCAATTTTTGATTCGTTCTTCCTACAAGGTTAGTTGCGCAAGCGGAATATACTAAAATAAAACTAAACTAAACTAAAACAAAGCAGAAACAACCCGATGTACGTGGTTCAGAGATGATGCTCCTACTCCATGGCTGTCCGTAAGGTGGACGATCCCTTGATCCTTCGGCGGATCACTCCCCGGATGCCCTCTGGCTAACTCATATAGCTCCTTGTGGGTGGAGAAACCTCACCACAATCACAAGCACACCTCTGAGTACAAAGCCTACTATTTGGCTCTTGACCAAAGCCAAATTCGGCAGAGGTTCCAGCTAAAACGAAGCCTTTTAAATAAGGCTTAAAGCTGAACCCAGCCGCTACCAGTCGACTGGTCCCACTCAACTAGCTAGCCAACTGCTATCTCAACGGCTAGTTTCTGGGCTTACCAGTCGACTGCTCCCAGAGCAGTAGACTGGTCTAGGGTCGACAACATTCTGTGAGTTTCTGTTCCTGCTGGCAGTCGACTGCCCAGCTTACATGGACACTCCTCCTCACTCTGAAGACCCTCCTCCATGTGTGCCTTCAAGCATACTCCCTTGGCTTGCTCCTTGAAGTCCTCTTCCACCGGCTATCGTCCCTCGGATGCGCACGCAAGCCCTCAGCTTGCCTCCATGCGACCCTTCACATCTGCCCTTTGAAGTCCACTTCCCGGCTTGCCCTTGGAGTCCTCTTCCCTCGATTCTTGTCCCATCATGACTTAGATGACTCTTCACCAGCAGCTTTGACTGTTGCCTTCACGCCCTCTTCGTCTTCGGCTCTCATCCCTCGGATGCACACAAGCCTCCAGCTTGACTCCATGTCATCCTTCACCGTACCGAAGCCATCCAGCTAAATCAAGATGTGTAACCTGCAATCCTGCACACTCAAATACACACATTAAATCACAAGGATAAACCTAACTTAAACCTTTTGCCCAAACATCAAAACACATGGTCACTCCGGACCATAGATTGAACCAACAAATACTTCGTCTATTTTATGACAATTATTCAAGGTAGTGGTACATCTACTTGATGTACTGCAAGTCTGAATACTTTGATGAGATCAAAGAGTTCAAAGCTGATACGAAAAAACATCAAGGTAAAAGTATCAGGACACTACGATTAGATCGTGATGGCATGTACCTCTTGGGAGAGTTTTAGGACTTACTTATCAGAGGATGGGAGTCAATCCCAATTATCAGCACCCGGTATGCCCCAACAGAATGGTGCAGCAAAAGAAAAGGAAAAGGTCTCTTATAGTAATGGTTAGGATGATGATGAGCTGCTCCGAGTTGCCCAATTTGTTCTAGGGATATGCTCTGGAAATGGCAGCGTACACACTTGATACCATCTAGGTCAGTACTCTCTACTCCCATAGAAATGTGGACTTGGCAAAAGCCTAGTCTAAGACATGTTCAGATTTGAGGTAATTCAAGAGATGTGCTGAAGGGAGATACTAATAAGTTGGAATCTAGTGTTGAAGTGCGCTTGTTTGTAGGCTATCCTAGAAGAATGAAAGGTGGTTCTATATGTGGGATTGTTTAGGATTGATAAGGGGGTGAATATCGATAAAAACATCTGATTTGAAAAGAGTAATTACGCAACGGAAAATTAAATCAATGCTAACACAATTTCTTTTACTTGGTTCGGAGTCTAGATCGGCTCCTACTCCAAGGCCCACGGTCCTTGACCGTTTACATTGGGCAATTCTATATTTTAGAAAAATATTACAATAGTTGAAGCACGAATATAGAATTAAATTTAAAGCACTAAAAATAAATAATGACGACCGGAAAAGTAATTGAAGATCGGAGCAGCGAGTTGTCGTTCTGGAGTGTTGTTGGTGCTTGAAACTTGAGCACGGAGAAATCAGAACTGAGCGCTTGAGTGCTTTGGTAGTAAGAGTTGTTGTCTGGAAGCAAGGGGGTGAACCCCTATATATACAGTTGTCCAGGGCGCCCTGTTGATGTAGGACGCCTGACACGTGTGCCTATCTGCGCGCGTCCTCATCCGCATACTTGGCCAATGTTTATCCCTTTATCCAGGGCGCCTAGGACGTTTGGGGCGCCTGTATGCTCACGGGTGCTTCCCTTGCTGACGTGGAGGCTGAGCTTCACAGACTGCTGGAATCACCCTTCTGGGCGCCTGTGTCAATACAGACGCCTGTATGCTCGAGCGCCTGAGTCCTCTCAGGCGCCTGGGATGCAAAGAACTACATCCTTTGTTCCTGCAACCAGGGTTAGTTCCAAAGCAACAATAATATATAAATTAAGTACAAGTAACAACCTGCGCTGTCTTGGTTCGGACTTTGGGCTTCCCAAATGGAACCCTAGGTCAAACCAACGCCTAATGTTCCCTCTTCCGGGGAACGAGTCCTCGCCTACTCCTCTCGAGAGAATTTACCTTTTGCCAACCAGCTCCTCCGGTTGGACTTTTGCTCAATCTTCCAGATCAGGATTTCGTGCCTAGTCTACGACCAGGACTTATTGCCCAACCCTCGGTTAGGTCTTCGGTGCCCAGTCTACGACCAGGACTTATTGCCCAATTTCTCAAAACAGGACTTCATGCCCAGTCCACGACTTGGACTTATTTCCCAACCCTCGGTTAGATCTTCGGTGTCCAACCCTCGGCCAGGAATTATTGCCCAATTCCACGAACCAGGACTTCGTGCCTAGCTTACCTAGGACTTTTCCTGCATACTTTAATAGATTCATTAGATCATAATATAACCTTAACTTACGAACCCTTTGCCATTATCAAAACCCAGGTTCGATCTTGGTGTTTCCGGCATCAACAATCTCCCCCTTTTTGATTTATGGCAACCTAGTTCAAAAGTTAAGTTAAAACAGAAAAAATAGACACGATCTCTCAACTTCGGGTAGAACTACCTTAGTTGTTCTAGTAACTTGAGGTAGTTCACAAGACCACCCAGAACCCAAAAAGGGTTTCGGCCAAGAGGGAGAAGAGGAAAAACAGAGGAAGGGAAGAAGGGAAAAACTCACTTATCATTTAAAATAACTAGACCCTCTTTTTATACTCATCCCATGAATATGAAGAGGCTTTTGTCTCTTTAGCTTCCCTTCATTAAAGCCAATAAAGAGCACATCTTTTCATGTGACTCTTCATCTTCTCTTCATTCAATGAAGACAGACTTTTCTCTTTCTTTCATTAAACACTTTAATGAATTTCTCCTACAATTCCGACCGGGCCTCTCGGGCTCCCGACCAGGTCTCCCGAGCAAGTCCCCGAGCTCCCGACCAAGTCTACCGAGCAAGTCCCCGAGCTCCCGACCCAGTCTGCCGAGCTTCCGGCCCAAGCTCCTGACCAAGTCTCCCAAGCTCCCAACCCGAGCTCCCAACCAAGTCTCCCGAGCTCCCAGCCCGAGCTCCCGACCAAGTCCCTGAGCTCCTGACCTAAGCTCCCGACCCGAGTCTCCCGAGCTCCTGTCCCGAGCTCCCGAACTCCCGAAGCATCATGTCCTTAGTGTGTGACCCCATAGGTTCTCGTAACGTTGGCAATGCGCCTAAACCGCTTTAGACACATAAGCAATGAGGGGCATCTAGCAATGCATCATTGCTACCCAAGTAACAAGAAAAGTCGAGATCCGACTTAACCGCCGTGACTATGATAACAAAACCTTATCCTTCTATCTTTGATATCTAGATTGACCAATGAGACATAGACCGTGTCATCCTCGATCAATCTATGTGTTTCTTGATCCCCGAGTATACTCATTCAAACAAATGAGCTCAATATCTCATATTGACTCATTTGAGCATGGTCATGCGTTTTAGTAGTCCTACTCGATCAAGGGGCCCACAGATATCACTCCCGTCATATGGAAGGGATAGATCTCATCTACATCACTCACATCCCTCCGCATGATTTATTATATACCCAGTGATCGCCTTTATAGTCCACCCTGTTATGGGTTACGTTTGACGATACCAAAGTACATAACTCATCATGCAGGGAACCGTAGTGACTTCAAGTCTAAAGACAATTCATACTAATAGTCACATGAGAAAGTTTATGACACTCATATGACAATCTATGAAACTTTCTCATGGCAGGTCGATTCAGTACACATTCTCTAATGTATACCCATGTGTCAACTTGATATCACATATCCATGACTTGTGAGCTCAAGTCATCAATTGACCTACATGCTAGTCTTCATGCATTAATATTGTCCTTGAATATTAATGCTTGACTAGGAATAGTTTAGTGTAGTGTTCTCTACATTATCTCACTATCGATTCAATCAATCGATATGATGTAGATAAGAACCTACTACCCAAGGACATTATTATACTTAGTTATTTGGCACAAATAATAAAGTAAGTATAATAACCAAGCATGCCTTTATTAATGATAGAATATGATACAAAAGCCCCTAATTAATCATCACATAATTGGCTCTATGACTCCTACTAACACTCAGAAGTATTGTTCGGATTGTGACGATGTTTCTCCACCCACAAGGAGCTACACGAGCTAGTCAGTGGTCATCCGGGGAGTCATCCACCGACGGATCGGGATCGTCCACCTTACGGACAGCCGTGGAGTAGGAGCTCTATCTCCGAACCACATAAAGGTGACGTGTTAGCGATTGTTTGATTTTGTTATTGTTATTTCCGCTTGGGCACACTAACATTGTAGGAAGAGGAATCGGAAAAAAGTTATTTACTCACCCTCTAGCTTAACGACAAGGTCCCAACACCATTAGCAGGCCAAGATCCAACTCTTCCTCATGGTCCCTATCATACCCCTATATATATCCCATGGTGACGTGAAACCAAGTTAATAATTGATCCAAGAAAATACAAAAAAACCCTAAGGGGGCGTTTGGTTTGTTTCCTTTTCCCTTTTCATTTTCCAGAAAACCGTATTTTCTAGTTTTCTGGAAAATGACTTTTTTCCATTCTCCAGTTTTTCAGAAAACGCTATGATTTTTTCTGGAAAACAAAGCTGGAAAATGCAAACCAAACATGTTTTCCAGAAAACCGCATTTTCTACAGAAAATGAAAATAGAAAACAGACTGGAAAATGCAAACCAAACGCCCCCTAAATTTCTCCTCTCCTCTCTTCCTCTCTCCCTCAATCGGCGCCGACTTCATGCTTGGAGGATCAATCTTGCACGCAACTTGTCCAAGCTTGGGGAAATGCAAGTTGCTCACGCAACTTGTACAGGCTTGGAGGATCAAGTTTGCATGCAACATTGTTCAAGCTTGGAGGAAAGCAATTGGCTCACGGCAGTTTAATTCCTCATGATGGCTTGATTAATTGGAGAAGGAAAGTTTAATTCCTCATGACAGTTCAAGCTTGGAGAGCAGTTTAATTCCTTAAAGCTGCTCTCGACAGCTTGATTAATTGGAGAATTGAACTTCAATTTTCAGTGGAGAATTTGCATGCAGCCGCGTGAAGGAGTTGCTTTTCTCCAATTGGAGAATTAATCTTCAATTTTTGGTAGAGAGCAAGCCTTGGGCCTTCTCCTTCTGTGTAGAATTTGCGCGAGCATATTGGACTTCTCCCAGCAAAGCTGCTCATGCAGTTGCTCGCGGCTCGGGCACCGGCGGTGTAGGAAATGAATAGTAGGATTTGAGTTTGGATTATCTTCTTCCTTGGAGTGGCCAACGGCATCCCTTTGGTTAGGGATTGGTTGGCGCAAGGAGAAGAGATTGACTTGGTGATCATGGTTCATGGTAGATCGTCGCTCACACGACGTCTAAGAGGGGAGGGTCATACGGTAGAAGATCGTAAGGTAACGGAAGGTATATACTCTTCCTTGGCTCCTTTGATTTTCTTTTCATTTTATGTGGAGTTTTAATTAATTGTCATGTTTAATTATTTATTTAATTAATGTTTGATAATTAATTATTGAACCCCGATAATAAACACAAAAATTGGCGATCCACTCGTCGTCTTTTCCGTGGTCGTTTGGTTAGGAGAATTACAAGACTCGATTTTTGTGATTGGACAAGTTGTAATTCGTACCGAACGATACGATGACGAGATGGTCGTTGGGAGACGGGTCTCCATTCAGATTAATTTTTAATCCGTAGACATGGAGAGGTCTCTCAAGGACGACCAAGTATTCGCTTGGGAAACCCGCCAAGCCGGTTCCAGCAGAAGGACGCTTTGGTGACTTCATTTCTTGGAAGATCGTCGCCCACTCGACGTCCAAGAAGAGGTTGGATCATACAATAGAAGATCGGGAAGTAAACAAGAAGGTATTATTTCTTGTTTTGGTTCCTTTGATCTTGTTGGATTATTGTATGTTGTTTCATTATCATATGTTTATTTCATGTTGATAATTATCTTGGACCCCAATGATAAACACAAAAACCGACGATCTATTCATCGTCTATTCCGCGGCTAATTGGTTAGACGAGTTAGATCGCTTGAACAACAAGTTTGTTCAAGCGGTCACTCGAATCAGTTAGCACGATGATGAGTCAACCTGTTTGGGAAATTGTTCTCCATTCGGATTGAAGAAATTTTAATCCGGGGATATAGAGAGGTTTCCCACGCAGGTTTCCCATGCGAACAACTGTCGGGGAAACCCCAACAATTGGTATCAGAGCCAATGATTTCCGGTTTTGTGTGTTCTTGATTCGGTTACATTTTATGCACTTACCATATATTATATTATGTCGGATAATAGTAGGATGTGCGTAGACTAACTCTTTCGTTGCAGGCATGAGATCCGACTATTATGACTTAATATGTTGTGTATGTGATTATGTGTACATGAGTGTAATTTTTATTTGAATCCTTAGGGTTGACGAGGCAAGATATTATTTAATTTTTGTAATTAAATACGGTAATTGTTTAGCCACGCATTTTAGTTTACATTCGATCTAGATTTTTTGTACACTCCTTTGTGGAGTATAGGATCGATGGATGTAAATTAAAATAGTTTTTTTTATCTCGGCTCGGATCCCCTTCAAGGTGGCTTGCGCATAGTGTAGGGAGGAGCAGACGAGGTGGCGACACGACTGGAGGTATATTGAAGACAAAAGCCATAATAGATGGAAAATTTTATTTTTCTTATTTATTATTTTTTGTTGATATGCTTGTTGTGCTTGCATGGTAAAATTCCTCAATTATAAATAACTAAGTGGGAGAGGGATTCTAAGAATCCCATGGCCTCGATTACAAATTTGACATGTGATGCGAATAGACTTTTGTGTTGGCTCTGAGTGCCTTCCTCCATATCGGATGAGTTTGTTTCATGGATCACTAGGTCATACATGGTTATAGGAAGTTATTTAGGACACTAGTAGAATTTTGATGATAGACTTCGTCAATAATTACTTCAGTAACTATTAATTCCGAAGTAATATATTATATTTAACCTCGGTAATAAAATTGACGTAGTAAATACTATTTTAGACTTCATAAGTTAAAAAAAGCGAGCTTCACTTCATATTTTTAATAACATTTTACTTCTTATTTTTTATTTGATGAAGTAATAAGTGTTTAAAAAAATTATAATTAAACTGTGATGAAGTAATATGTCTGAACCAGTAAAATAAACCGTTGGGTTAAAACTTGAACCATACAACTGGGTTAATTATAATGAACCACAACTTATAGCTTTCTCAAAACCCCATTCTTGCGTCAACCTCTTGCGCCGACTCCTCCTCTTTGCCGCACGCAAGGTTCTTGCGCCGACTCTTCCTTGCGTCAACCTCTTGGTCTGACTCCTCCTCTCGCGCCGCACGCAAGGTTCTTGCGCCGACTCCTCTGGCGTCGTGATCTCTCCTAGTACGATCTCTTCTTCTTGTAGTGTCTACATCTCTTCTTGCACGACGATCTCACTTGATGCTATCTCTTCTTCTTCTTCAAGGCGTGGTGATCTTTGTTTGGCTCCGTCAATCTCTTCTTCTTCAAGGAGGGCGTCGATTTCTCCTTTTTCTCCATCGACAGTGCTAGGGTTTTGTTCCTAAACTTGGAAGTAATAAATTTCTGCCGTAATATTTTTTTTTAATTGTAAATGTTCCTAATCTTAAAATTTCTGCCATAATTGCCTTATTGAAATTTCTGCCTTCTGTTTATGCTTCAAGCCTTTGTTAATCAAAGAAAAACTACAGAAACCTAATGTAAATGCTTCGATAAACCTGATTGTAAATTTCTACCGTAATTGTAAATGTCAAAGCATTGTAAACCGTCCTTTGAAATTTCTGCCATCATTGTAAATGCTTCAATAAACCTAATGTCGTCTATTTTAATTTTGTCCAGATATTATTGCACTTGAAACTGTCAAATATTCTAATTTTTTTCATACATAGTTGTTCATTATTAATGCAAAGCCGTGACATACTCTAATTTTTTTTTATAAATAGTTTTTTAATACATAGTTGTTCATTGTTAATTTTTTATTATTAATTATCATGTGTAAAATATTTATACATAGTTGTTCATTATACTAACTTTTTTTTATTGTTTTGTTATATAGGAGACTTGTTGGAAAAGAACGTCAAAAGAGAGTTCAAATCTTCTGGAATGAATGATATGTTAATGACTGCTCAAAGGGTACGTATCACTAAGGACCAGATTTTAAACAATTAACAGTATATATTGTGCTTATGTATGAAGATATGAATGGATGGTTCTTATAACTTGGATTGTGACCATTACATTACCTTTTTTATTTCATTGTAGGATAATCTAAAACAAAGTGGTTCTATTGAATGTGGATATTGTGTGATGAGGTACATGAAAGAGATAGTTGAATGTGAAAATCCACGGTTGGAGAAGATGGTGATTTTTTTTTATTATATGCTTTGGTTTATGATTGAGATAAACTATTACAGTTGGATGAATCTAATGCATTTTGTATTTTTGCATAAAAATTTGCAGGAACAATCAAGAATCAATATTACCAACAATCCGAATATGATGATGTCAGAAGTGAATGGAGTGAATTTATCTACTCATATGTAGGTGTCTATATTGGTGGTGTACTTAGGATACATATTTTGTTCTTTCATTATGGATTTTGGATATACTTGTGGATATATTTTTTGGTTATATATACTTGTAGATTTGTGGATATATATTCATCATTTTGAATGGATAATTGTTTAATCTAATTAATGCATTTAAGTTATATATATATATATATATATTATATATATATATATATATATATATATATATATATATATATATATATATATATATATATTGGAATATTATTGTACAATAAAATATAAATACTGGCGAAGTTGTAAAATATATTTGCTTCGACAATTAATGTGAACTGTGAAGTTACATATCATCTATTACTTCGTCGCATTACAAAACTACTAAAGCAACAGATATTTTTTTACTCCGACAATCAATTTAAACTATAAAGTTATATATCATCGATTACTTCAGCACTTTACAAAACCAACGAAGTAAATGACAAGTTTTTACTTCAGAATCGGTTCAAATATGAACCGGTTTGCCTCTTTGAACCGGTAAAAGACTTCGCTATTTTCATGGATATGACTTCGGTGATATGATGAAGTAAAATATTCTCTTTTTACTTCACATGCGTCTACTTCGGTAATTATCTATCTATGACTTCAGTGAATATACGAAGTAAATTAAGGAAATTCTACTAGTGGGAGCATGTGATCTTCCCCATCGGAAGGGACATAATCCTAGATAATTACCTTAGTATCGTGTAATGGTGAACACTTAGATACATTTAATAGTATCCTCCCCATCGGAGTCATTGCTATTACTTGTCGGGCCAAAGAGGAACCAACTATTAATTTTATTTGTCAAAAAGTTAGGTTGACAAGATAATAAAATTAATGGGTAAAACCTCCTCTTACAAATGCAAAATTCGTATACGTCCACACTATTGCGGCATGCGATATTCTCGGTGTTTTGAGGTATTGGTTGATTTTAAAATTTTATTGTTTGAAGAATAAATAATTTTTTGAAATCTAAAGTTTTGATTATTGTGATTCTCAGAATAATTTCAAAATGGCTTTCAACACACTTGTAATATTGAAAGAAAACAAACTTACTGGCCTTAACGATCATGATTGGAAACGGAACCTGGACATTGTCTTGACTACCGAGGAATCCAAATGTGTACTTTTCGAGTTCTATCCTAAAAAGCCTAGCGAGAATTATAGTGAAGATGAGAAGGAACGTTATAGGAAGTGGATAAAAGCAGACGAGATGACGCAGTGTTACAATTTGGCTTCTATGTCAAATGTACAGCAACATCAACATCAGACTTTTCCACTGCTTATGGTATAATATTCAATCTTAAGGAACTCTTCGGACATCAGAATCGGGCAACAAGGCAAGAGGCAATGAGGAGCTTGATGACGATCACCATGATTGAGGAACGCCCGTGAGGGAACATGTTCTCAAAATGATGGCTCGTTTAAATGAGGTAGACGTCTTTGGAGTGGAGATCGATGGGGAAACCCAGGTCGATATCATTCTCCAGTCTCTACCTACGAGTTTTGATTAGTTTCGCCTCAACTATAATATGAACAAACGTACATATTCGTTGGCGGAACTTCTAACAGAACTCCAAGCGGTAGAAGGATTTTCTCATCAGAGTACTCATGCTTTGGTTGCTCAGAAAGTTTCTACTTCTAAGCCAAAAGGCAAGAAGAAGAAGAAACAAGGTGGGGCAAAGAAAGTGGCTGGATTTCAGAGACCTCAGGCTAGTGTGAAGAAGCCGAAAGGCAAATGCTTCACGTGCAAGCAGACTGGACACTAGAAGGCAGACTGTCCTCGTCGTCATGAGAAAAATCAAGGTATATCTTTTTATTTAGTTGTTGAAACATGTTTAGCGGTGTTATCTACCGGTACTTGGTGTGTAGATACGAGAGTCACTGATCATGTCTGTAATTCTTTGCAAGGGTTCTCGGAAAATCGATGACTAGCTGAGGGAGAGATTACCGTCTACATGGGCAATGCTACGGAGGTGACGGCTATACAGAGGGAGACATTTATTTATCTTTTTATAGGAATAAAACTTTGGTTTTAAGAAATTGTCTTTATGTACCTACTTTTAGAAAGAATCTTATTTCAATTTCTAAATTAATAAATGATGGGTATTCTATTTCTTTTAATAACAGAGTTGTTATAAAAAGGAATAAAGAGATTATCTGTTCAGGTATGATGGTTGGCAATTTATACACTCTTGAACTAAAAACTCCCACGATGCAAATAGAAATAAATAACTCATCATCTAATCATAATAAGAGGAAAGAACCTTCAACAATGAACCAAACGTATCTTTGGCATCTAAGACTATGTCATATTAACCTTAGTAGAATTCAAAGGTCGATAGCCGATGGACCTTTGGGTTCATTGGTGGTGGAAGACTTCCCAACCTATGAATCTTGCTTGGAAGGTAAGATGACTAAGAGGTCATTCAAGGCCAAGGGGTATAGAGCCAAAGATGTGTTGAAATTGGCTCATTCTGATTTGTGAAGTCCTATGTCTATCCAGGCTAGAGGTGTCTTTGAATAGATGATTATTCAAAGTATGGATACATTTACTTGATGCGCCGCAAGTCTGAATGCTTTGACAGGTTCAAAGAATTCATGGCTGATGTGGAGAAACGTCAAGGTAACAGTATCAAGATACTACGATCTGATCGTGGTGGTGAGTACCTCTTGGGAGAGTTAGGAATTACTTATCAGAGGTTGGGATTCAATCCCAATTGTCTGCACCTGGTACACCCCATCAGAACGGTGTGGCAGAGTAAAGGAATAAGACTCTTATGGAGATGGTTAGATCGATGATGAGTTACTCCGAGTTGCCAGATTCATTCTGGGGATATGCTCTTGAAATGGCAGTATACATTCTGAACTTGGTACCATCTAAATTAGTACCCTCGACTCCCACAGAATTGTGGACTGGGCGAAAGCCTAGTCTGAGACATATTCGGATTTGGGGTAGTCTATCACATGTGCTGAAGGGAGATGCTGATAAGATGGAATCTCGTACAAAAGTTTGCTTGTTCGTAAGCTATCCTAGAGGAACGAAAGGTGGTTTGTTCTATAGTCCTAAAGATCAGAGGGTGATCGTTAGCATGAATGCCCGATTTTTAGAGGAAGACTATGTGTAACTACAAGCCCATGAGTAGGATTATTCTTGAGGAATTGAGAGGGGATGTTCCAACTTTAGTACCAATGGTACAGGTGGACATACCACAAGGGACTGCACCGCGTGGCATAGAAGATACACAGGTGGTACCTCGTCATAGTGGGAGGGTTGTTAGACAACCCAATAGATTCATGTTCTTGGGAGAGTCTTCGGACTAGGTCCCTGGTGAACATGAACCTGAACCTGATCCCTGGATATGTGACGAGGAACTCCAAGATAAAGATGCAGTATCTTGGCAAAGGGCAATGAATTCTAAGATAGAATCTATGGATTCTAATCATGTCTGGGAGCTAGTAGAACCACCCAATGGTGTAAAAGCCATTGGATGCAAGTGGATCTACAAGAGAAAGAGAGGATCAGACGGGAAGGTAGAGACCTTTAAAGCAAGGCTTGTTACGAAAGGGTATACTCAGAAAGAGGGTATCGATTATAACGAGACCTTTTCGCCGGTAGCCATGCTTAAGTCAATCCGGATTCTCTTATCTATTACTGCTCATATGGATTATGAGGTTTGGCAGATGGATGTCAAGACAACTTTTCTTAACGGAAGTCTTGAGGAAAACATATATTTGAAGCAACCAAAGGGATTCATTACAAAGGGCAAAGAGCATCATGTGTATAAGCTTAATCGGTCCATTTATGGATTGAAACAAGCTTCACGATCTTGGAACAATTACTTTGATGAGGTAATCCAGTCATATGGATTTATTCAAAGTTCGGATGAGTCTTGTGTATACAAGAGATGTGATGGAAACGTAGTAGTATTTCTTGTACTATACGTAGATGACATTTTACTTATTGGCAATAATATCAAAAGTGTTATCAGACGTAAGTGTTTGGTTGGCCAAATAGTTTGATATGAAGGACTTGGGAGAAGCAGGGCACATCCTTGGGATCAAGGTTATACGGGATCGCAGGAAAAGGATGTTGTGCTTATCTCGAGCTTCATACATAGGCACTGTCCTAGTTCGTTTTAGCATGGAAAACTCCAAGAAAGGTTTTCTACCTTTCCAGCATGGAGTACCTCTATCTAAGGAGATGTGCCCTAAAACATCAAAGGAGATAGAGGAGGTAAAGGCGGTTCCTTATGCTTCGGCTGTGGGAAGCCTCATATATGCTATGCTATGTACAAGGGCGGATATCTGTTTTGCCATGGGCATGGTTAGCAGATATCAGAGTAATCCAGGACAGGGACATTGGACTGTAGTAAAGCATATATTTAAGTATCTGAGAAGGACTATGGATTATATGCTAGTTTACCAGGCAAATCAATTACTCCCTGTAGGTTATATGGATTCTGACTTCCAATCAGATAAGGATAAAAGTAAGTCTAACTCGGGGTATGTGTTTACTTTAGGAGGTGGAGTCATATTATGGAGGAGTGTCAAACAGAAATGCGTGGCAGACTCCGCTATGGAAGCTGAGTATGTGGCAGCCTCTGAGGCGGCCAAAGAAGTTGTATGACTCAGGAACTTCTTGATGGACTTGGATGTGATTCCTGATTTTCCTAGAGCTATCACAATTTATTGTGATAACAGTGGTGCAGTTGCAAACTTGAAGGAACCACGAGCCCATAAGGCAAGTAAACACACAGAGCGCAAGTACCACCTGATACGAGAGATCGTAAAACGAGGAGAAGTTGTTGTCGCCAAGATTGCATGAGAGGACAACCTGGCGGATCCTTTCACTAAGGCTCTTCCAGCGAGAGCTTTTGATAGGCATGTAGAGGGTATGGGAGTCAGATGTATGACATTATGATGGCAGCATAGTCTTTTAGTATAAGTGAGAGATTGTTAGGATATATACTAAGAGCCTAGCTTTTGTATGAATATCTACATTTTAGAATGAGAATCACATGATCATTGTTTGCATTTTATATTTGATATATACATGCTATTGTCTAATACTTTGCATTGTAGATAATGTGGTGTGTGATGTCACACAAAAGATCATGTTATCAGTCCCTTGTAGAGTATAAGTAAAGGCTCACAACCTAGGTTTTGGACAAACCATTGGTATGGTCGTAGTGTAATTTGGTATTGATTTATGTTGACCATATAATTACACTAGTACACTTTGTGTGTATTGAGCAGGACTGATATAGAGGTGATTCAATTTATACTGACTATATAATTGAATCAGACCTCAGTTATTATGGAGTGCATGCTCTTAATCCCGATATAATAACGGACACATATACTTAATATTTATTTCTTTGATTTACCAATGGGCGAGATTTATTTGTTAAATCGATATGCCCGATAAGTTGGAAAATAATATTATTTACATGGTGTGCAATTGATTATAAAAAGAAACCGTGTTCTAGTGAGTCAGGTTGATGATGTCCCCTTGAGGAGCTCATAAAGCTCATCATGTTAAATCCTACAGGTTGACTTAGTCCGACATGATGATAAGGTTGAGTGGTACTACTCATGGAGTTAGATATCAATTAATTAAATTGTCAGTAATTTAATTAATTAATGGACATTCAATATCTTAAACACGGGGAGATTTTTGTACACATAATAGGTGGAGCTCATATTTAAATATGGAGGTTGGTGAGGTAGATCAATGATGATCCTTTAGTGGATTGGATCACCATTAATGGATCGAGCTTTGATCCATTATGTGGCCAAAACCCAACTCCTCCCCATGGTCCCTATTGTAGCCTATATATACCTCATGGAGTCATGAGACCAAGGCATCCAACACACAACAACCCTAAGTCTCTCCTCTCTTCCTCGCTCTCCCTTTTCTCTCCTAGGGCACGCGGGCGATGGGAAGGAAAGGAAGAAAGCTTGTTTTTCTCTCCATCTCTTCCTTTCTTCTATTCTTCTTGGTGGTCGGCGATCACTAGCAAAGGAGGAGATCGCATGCGTCAAGAAGAAGAAGAGGAGCACGTCAGCGCAAGGAGAAGATCCATCTTCCTTATAGTGCTTGTCGCCGCAAGTTGGGAAGGGGAGAGGAGGTTGGGTTATTCTTCCTTGTGGTGCTTGGCGTTGCAAGATAGGAAGAAAGGAGGAGGTTGGTTAGGGTTCAAGTGAAGGAAAAGAACTCTTTCTCTTCTCCTTCATCTTCTTCTTCCTTCTTTTGGTGGCCGGTGGCAACAAGCCTAGAGGCTAGGGTTTCGACGCAAGTGGAAGAGGAGGAGAAGGACGCTTTGGTGACTTCGTTTCTTGGAAGATCGTCGCCCACTCGACGTCCAAGAAGAGGTTGGGTCATACAATAGAAGAGCGCAAGGTAAACAAGAAGGTATAATGATGGAGTCAAAGGAAGTGAACAAGTTGCCTAACAAGCTAATGATATGGATCATGCTCAACCCACTCTAGAAGATGTTGATGATCCATTATGCATCAAAGGAGGCCCAATTACAAAGGCTAAGGCTAAAAAGATGAAAGAAGCACTTAATGTGCTAATTGAATATGTGAAAGCCAATGCTACCATTGAAGAAGGTTTGACCAAGAGCAAGTCATACGGCTTAGTCAACCTAATTCATGCCTTAGATGAGCTTAACTAGTCTCCTAAGTCTCTTGTCTATGTATTTCTAACTTTATTTGGGTTGTAATAGTGCCAAGAGCTCAATAGGCCTATGTAGTCTAATAGGCCTCTACTAAATGGGCTTCCTTTTGGCCTTTTAGGGGTTTTAGGTCACCCTATAGCTATAAATTAAGGGGGTGACGGCCACAACATGTAACTTTTAGCTTATTCAATCTACTACATGGTGAGGCTCTCACTTGTTAGTTCTTCATTGAACTAGAACTTATCAAGGCATTCCCATGAGGCGTTCAAGATGTATCAACCTCCATCCCAAGGTTGTGACGTCTATCTTCTTCTTCTTCTATACCAAGGTTCGTGCTTCCTTTAGCATTGGGTCGAGGTTTCTTTCTTTCATTCTCCATCTTTTCGATTTAGACTATCATTCTCTCTTTCTTCCATTTGTTATGTGTTCTTGAGACTTCTTCTCTTTGGGTTCACATCATTTGGTATCAGAGTCTTAGTTTCTCTAAATCAATTTGGTTATCCTTTTCTTTGTGTTCTTAAGTCTCTATCTTTTTTTTGTTACTTTTCTTTTGCTTAGCAAGCCTTACTTGCTTTGTTGCTCAACAAAAAAAAAGAGGAGGAAAAAAAATTCGGACAAAAAAAAAGCAAAGAAAGGAAGGAAGATAGAAAGAAAAAAAAGGGAGAAAAGCCGAATCAAAAAAAGTAGCAAAAGAGGCTGGAAAAAAGGAAGTAGAGACTTTGTTTGCAAATTTATTTTTCTCATTTCCTTTAAAGCTTGCCTAGATTCAATTCTAGCAGACTAAATTAAGTTCTGGTGACTTTCATTTTAGCTCTTATTTCAAGTACACACATTTCCTTTAAAGCTTGCCTAGATTCAATTCTGGCAGCCTAGATTAAGTTCTGGCAACTTTCTTTTCAGCTCTTATTTCAAGTACTCTCATTTCCTTTAAAAGCTTGCCTAGATTCAATTCTCGCAGCCTAGATTAAGTTCTGGCAACTTTCCTTTCGGCTATTTAATTCATGTTTTGCTATCTTTAATTTCCGCATTATCCTCAATTTTGCCTAGATTCAATTCTGGCAAATTTCCTTTCAGCACTTACTTCAAGTTTTCAATTCTGCAATTTGCACTTTTTTGTCATGAATTCCTATCTTTTATCCTAACACCCTTGGGAATTTTCATAGTCCACGAACGCTTACAGGGAATTGCCTCAATTCTAAGTTCGAGTTCATTAAAGAGCTAACATTCGTGAGTTAGAGTGTTTGAGTGAAATAGGTTGTTCAATGGCGACAAGTGGAGAAGAAGCAAGACCTAGAGAATCCCTTGATCAATGTGCTTTGAGACAACACTTGGAACGCATGAAAATCCATTTTAGTCAGATTATGGACAGATTAGAGAAACAAGATGCTGTAATTGCAGGATTGCGACATAACCAAGTTGGTAGAGTTCCTTCACGAAGTACTAGATAATATAACCATGGTGACCATGATGATGATGATGATGGCGTATCTGAGGACATTGATGATAGAGCTTCAAGTGGCAGATCAGATCATGCTTGAGTTGGTGGTAGAAGAGGAAGAGTGAATGATCACGTGGATAGAATCTTGGAAAATATCAAGATGAAGATTCCTTCATTTCAAGGCAAAAGTGATCCTAAAGCCTATTTGGAGTGGGAAAAGAAAGTGGAATTAGTATTTGATTGCCACAACTATTCTGAAGAGAAGAAGGTAAAACTTGCTGCCGTTGAATTTGTTGATTATGCAATTATTTGGTGGGATCAAATTATTCTAAGCAGGAGAAGAAACAAAGAGAGACCCGTTGGCAGTTGGGAGGAGATGAAGACTATTATGAGAAAGAGATTCATTCCAACACATTACTATCGGAATTTGTATCAACGGTTATAAAGTCTCACACAAGAATCCAAGACTGTGGAAGAATACCACAAAGAGATGGAAATTGCCATGATTTGAGTAAATGTGGAGGAGGACCGAGAAGCAACCATGGCACGATTTTTGCAAGGTTTAAATCAAGAAATTGCAAATGTAGTAGAGTTGCAACATTATGTGGAGCTTGAAGACATGGTGCATATGTCCATGAAAGTTGAAAGACAACTCAATAAGAAGGGATCAAACAAGCATGGGGGGCAAAGTTCTCATTCGTCAACTTGGAAATCTAGCTGGAACCAAAGAGATGATAAAGTTGAATCAAAGAAAAAAACCGATTTTTCAAAGAATAAAGATGCAAGCTCTCCATTGGTCAATGGAAACAAACCCCTCCAACCTTCAAGAAATAGAGATATTAAATGCTTTAAGTGCTTAGTAAGGGGACATATCACATCACAATGCCCAAACAAAAGAATTATGATTTTGAAAGAAAATGGTGACATCGAGACTGAAAGTGAGTCCGAAGATGATAGTGTCTTGCCCCCATTATTGGAAAGTGAAGAAGAGTATCCCGTTAAAGGTGAAGCCCTTGTCAATAGGTGTTCTCTAAATGTGCAAGTGAAAGAAGATAATGAAGAATAATGAGACAACATATTTCATACCCGTTGTCATATTAAAGATAAGGTATGTAGTATGATTATAGATGGGGAAAGTTGCACTAATGTAGCTAGTACTATTTTGGTTGAGAAATTATGCTTACCTACCACTAAGCATCCTAGACCTTATAAACTACAATGGTTGAATGATTGCAGGGAAGTCAAGGTCAACAAGCAAGTGTTGGTTTCATTTTCCATTGGTAGATATCATGATAAGATAATTTGTGATGTAGTGCCAATGCATGCAAATCATTTACTTTTAGGTAGACCATGGCAATTTGATAGGAAGGTCATGCATGATGGGTTTAAAAATAAGTATTCTTTTATGATGCATGATAAACATGTAACTCTTGTACCATTGACTCCAAAGCAAGTATATGAAGATCAATTGAGGATCAAAAATGAGAGTGAAAAAAGAAAAGAGTGTGAGAAAAAAGAAAATGAGAAAAGTGTTGGTGCAGGCAGCACCTAAGTCAAACTTGGGTTTTGATAATGGCAAAGGGTTCAGAAGTTAAGATGTTATTGTAGTCTAACAAGTTCACTGAGTGTGTAGGAAGAAGTCCTAGGTACACTAGGCAAGAAGTCCTGACAAAGGGTTGGGCAAAGAAGTCCTGGTCAAGGACTGGGCAAGAAGACCTGACTAGAAGTTGGGCAAAGAAGTCCTGGTCGAGGACTGGGCATGAAGTCCTGGCAAGGGGCTGGGCACCGAAGACCTGACCGAAAGTTGGGCACGAAGACCTAGTCAGAGGGATTGGGCAAAAGTCCAACCGGAGGAGCCGGTTGGCAAAAGGTAAACTCTCCTGAGAGGAGTAGGTGAGGACGCGTTCCCCATCGAGGGAACAGTAGGCATTGGTTCGACCTAGGGTTCCATTTGGGAGATCCGAAGTCAGAACCAAAACAGCTACGGCTGTAAATATTGACTAATATTCTTGCTTTGTTTGTTTTTGGAACTAACCTTGGTTGCAGGGACCGAAGGAGTGTGTTTCTGCAGCTTAGAATGCCCCAGAGGAAGGGGGTAGGCAACTGGGCTACGCGCCCGGAGGTCCCGGGCGCCCAAGGTCAAAGCCAAAACAGCAAAGAAGCAAGAACGCTTCGAAACCACATTGGGCTAGGCGCCCAAGGTCAAAACCAAAGCGACCATCGAAGCAAATCTGCCACGAAGCCATTGGACAAGGTCAACTTAGGTGCCCAGGAGGTCCTGGGCGCCCCAGTCAGACCAAGGGCCGAATCGGAGGGGATAAGCGCTGACCGAGCTACGGATGAAGGTTCTCGCAACTGAAGGCACGTGTCAGGCGCCCCCAGGAGCACTATAAAAGGGTGCTCGACCCCAAGGCTTCACAACAACTGCTTTCTAACGCTCCAAAGCTTTTCATTCAAGTGCTACGCCCCGGCAAACTCTGACTTCGAGATTCCAACGCCAACGACGACCCTCTGCTCCGAAATATGATCCACATCGGGCGTCGGTAACGAAAAGTGTAGCTATTTTCATTTACTGAAATATTCCTGTACTTAAACATGTAAACCTTTTGCGCGATTATAGAATTGCCCAAAGTAAACGGTCAACGACCATGGGCCTTGGAATAGGAGCCGACCACGACTCCGAACCAAGTAAAAAATAGACTTGTGTTCCTGTGTGATTGATTTGTTTCCGCTGCATTTACTCTTTTCTTAATCCGAAAAATTTTAACGATATTCACCTCCCCCCCCCCCCCTCTATCATTTTTCTCGATCCAACAAGTGGTATCAGAGCGTGTGGCTCAAATTTGGTGCAACCACCAATTTGAGAGTTTTTCGGATTTTACGAAGTTTTTTTTGAATTTTTCTCGTTAATCGAGGTTGGTGCAACACCACTCGATCGTATTTTTTCCCTAATTATTTTTCCCGCACTACTAATCCAAGACCAAGTCTTGGCACAGAATTTCTTTTTTTTTTTGTTATTTCAGAAATTACAAATGGTCATGCAAGAGGGTTTCAGTACAGCCAGATCACCACTCTTCAGTGGAGAAGGCTTCTCCTACTGGAAGAGTCGGATGGAAGTCCACCTAAAAACTCAGGTCGATATGTGGATCATAATCCAATTTGGTTTGGAAATCCCCAAGAATGCTGAAGGAGTGGCACATCATTACTCAGAATGGGACGCCTCGCTGAAGAAGAAGATAGAGGCTAATGCAAAGGCAACCCATACACTCCAATGTGGATTAACCAAGGAAGAATTGAACCGGGTGGGACCCTTCAACAATGCGAAGGAACTTTAGAGTAAGTTGATCGAGTTGCACGAAGGTATCTCCGACACCAGAATCAGCAAGAGGGACCTACTACTGAACAAATTGTACACTATCAAAATGAACGAAGGCGAGTCAGCAGCACAGCTCCACGCCAGGATCCAGGAGCTGATGAACAGCCTACACACAATCGGTCACAAGGTAGAAAACCGTGACCTTATCAGGTATACCCTAAACGCCTTCCCAAGAAACACTCTGTGGGCATCTATGGTAGATGCTTACAAGGTTTCTAGGGATCTTTCTAAAATTAAATTAGACGAATTATTTTCTGAACTAGAATTACATGAGCAGACTAACTGCACCTTAGCCGAGAAAGGTATTGCTTTTCTTGCAGGAAAACCCCAAGGACAGGTGGCCAAGAAAAAGCTTCAACCTGCACCCGAGTCTGACTCAGACTCAGACTTAGAAGACAACGAAGGGGATCGACCCAAGCTGGTTCGGCTAGCTCGGGACTACTACAAGGAGCTGAAGCATCAGACCAACAGAAGAAAAGCCAGCCGAAAGAAGGAAGATCCAGCTGAACCCTCAACATCCAAGACCAAATCAAATGTCACCTGCTACGAATGCAACAAGAAGGGACACTACAAATCGGAGTGCCCTAATCTAAAAGAAGCCAAGAAGACAAGAAGGAAGAAGGCCCTTAAAGCCACATGGGACGAGTCTTCCTCCGAAGAAGAAGAAGAGGCCCCACAATCGAACCTGCTCGACTTGACTGCTTCGGAAGACATCGACACCGGATCAGAAGCGGAGTCGGACGATGGAAAGCTCACAATTTCGGAGGATGGCAAAATAACTGTAAGTGGTTATTCTAAAGTCGAATTAGCAGAGTTAATTGCTTACCTATCTAGTAACTTGGCGAAAGCCAAAATCCGAGTCGAATCCCTCCGACAGGAAGTAAAACTCCTGAAAGAGGGAGATGACTCTAGATCTTTGACCGAGAAGATTCAAGAAGGAACCTCTACTCAAGTTGAAAAGCTTGAGAAAGAGAACTCCTTCTTGAAAACTCAAGTCAAGGACCTTAGAGCAGCCTTAGAACGATTCACTTCGGGTTCCAAGGGTCTTGACATGATCCTTGAAAAACAGAAGTCTGTTCTAAATCGATTCGGGTTAGGGTATCGAACCAAGTCTAGACAAAGGTCATACTATGCTGTATTAAACCAATCTAGACCCAAAGTTCAGGCATGGGTACCCAAACTTTGCCTGAACAATCAAGCTGGACCAAACCAGTATTGAATCCCTAAGGACAAGATTTATATCTTGCCTAATCATTACCGTGGCTTTAGTCAGGGGGAGCCAACTTAAAAATAATTTTTATAGTTAGATAAATTCTTTTCTTATTTTAAAATTGCATGCTTGCTTCTTTATTTATTTTCTACAAATTATCATGCTTAGACCTAGGACTGGCTAGTTTAAGGACTAAAATGATTAACTAAAATTTGAATAACATAGTATTGGGTGGAGGTGAGATGATAGTACGTTAGGGAAGCCATTTTGACGGAACTAGCCGAAGCTACCGATCCAAGACTCAAACTAGTTAGACCAAAATCTTTCAAGAAGTAACTTGAAGATGGATTTTCAATAAAAGGCTTTGTCAAAGAAATGGTTCATGATCCAATAAGGCTACGGCCAAAGAAGGCCTAGTGTCTCGCCAAGACCTGGAAGCCGATCATTGAAAACCAAATTCATTTTACTATTGTCAGATTTGAATCTAACACAGATTTCAATTAATCTTAGATTCAACGATTTTTCTAATACATTAAAGAATAATTAATTGGTTCTTCAAAAATAATTTAACTTTTCAAAATTAATCATGGTTTTTCAAAATAAAATCTTTTACTTCTATTAAAACCTGTCTCACAACACCTTTAAGGTTAACGTGATTGATTGATAACTATATACCGGGTGAGATAGTTAGAACTTAACTTAACTCAAAATCTGGTTTCTGTACTTTTGTCAAGTAAAAACATTGAATTGACTTGATTGTTGGTTGGTCAATAAAGTCAACCCAAGTCAAAATAGTCAAACCTGGTCAAACTGGTCAATAGTCAAACCATGGTCAGCTCGGGCGTCCGTGACCCTTCGGGCGCCCTCAACTTTCTCTTCGACCAAGACAGCAAAAGCTATCAACTCTACCCAGCTAACCCGGGCGCCCGTGACCTATCGGGCGCCTAGGCCTTTAAATCAATTCAAGGCAACAAAAGCTGCCATGAATGACAGCTGACTGCAGGCGCCCGGGTCCTCATGGGCGCCCCCAAGGACAACGTCAAGGCAGAAAAAGCTGCCAAAGGTAGCTTACACTTGAAACAGGCGCCCGAGGCCTCCTGGACGCCCGACCAACCTCTATAAAAAGCCACCGAAGCTCCCTTTATTTGCCACCCCATAACAAAGTCTCATCCCTAACTCTTCTCCTCCCAAGGTGCCCGAAAGTCCTTCTCGCGCCCTCAAACTGTTGGGACCGAGTGCATGTTGACATGGATACGGGTTCATAATTTTTAAAATAATTACGTGCAGCGGAAGAATTAGCATAAAATAATTTCTAAAATTATTTTAACCACATATCTAGCATGCAACCTTATGATGTGTAGACATGATCATAAATTAAAACTTTGCGGAAAAGTAAACTAATTTACTTAGTACCTCGCGTAACTCGAAGTAAGGGATGAGATCCAACCGTAGCGTCCCTTGGAAGCTCCGCCTCTATTCGCGTCCACGCCGAGTTCTCTTCGGGATGACTTCGCAAAGTCACGAGTTTTTTGCCGACGAGAACTACTAGATTCTCTAAAGGCACAACTAGAAGATCAAGAGAGAAGAAAGGAAACTAACCACCAAGAAACGGAATCTAAATTCCGGGAAGGAAGGAGTTGCGTCCCGCTTCTTCTTCTTCTTGTTTGGCTCCTTCTTGGTGATGGTTGCTCACGCCAACCCTTGGAAGGGTGAGGGTGCGCCGGCCCTAGGTTGGACAAGGGGCGCCGGCCCTAGTTTGGACAAGGGGCGCCGGCCCTATTAGGGAAGGAGAAGGAGAGGAAGAGAATAAGAGAGAGAGAGGGAGAGAATTAATCTCTTGATTACTCTATTGATTGGAATTCAAGGCTTGCCTTTGGTTCCTTTATATAATAGCCTCTCCCTTGCCAAGTCTCCCTCTTAACAGAATTTTCGTAAGAAATTTATCCTATAAATTCTCTTATGAATTATTCTGTTTAAGCCAAGTTTTATTATAACTAAGTTTATAATAAAACAAATACTTCTCTCTTTTAATTATGGAATAAAATTTGTATAAAATTTTCTTATCATGGAAAAATCAATTCATAATTGATTTTATAAATTAAAATTAAACCAATTCTTGGTTCATTTTAATTTCCATAAAAAGAATAAATTTCTACAAATTTCTTTATAAACCTCTTTATATAAATTTCTTTATATATCAATTTATTTATCCATAATTTTATAAAACAAATCCCACTTGATTTATTTTATTAATTAAACCAATTAAATTGGTTTCTCCCCTTTGTATTGGCCGGCCAAACCAAGAGGGTGGACACCCTCTTTGGCCGGCCACTTCAAGCCCGATCCCTCGCGAATTAAACTCATTTAATTCGCCCAATAAGCCTTCAAAAGACTTAGCCATTTTTAGTTTCTGTTGCGCCTCTGATAAATTCAGATTCGACTTATTTCTCTTGATCGAAAAATCCAATTTTCAACTCGTTTTAAATCCCTCGGATTACTCGTAGTGCGTGTGACTAAATAGGCTTTCGATTTATGTTGGCCGTCTATAATCAACCAATTATAGAACGATCATGAGTGACACCTAGTAGTACATCATGACCCCCAATTAATCGAAAGATCAACGGTTGACCTCAGAAAGAATTCTGAAACCCTTCAGCAGCTCTAATGAATCGTGCCCCATTCCCTTCACCATCTTATACCCACTTGGTTCTTTGCGTCAGCCCCCACTAGACTGACTACGTCACACCTAGCCCAAGTAGTGTCTTTCTCGTCCTTTGGATTTCTAATTACTCTCATGTATTTAAGAGACTCATACTCTAAACATGATATGCTCTGGCCAGAGGCTTTGAGTAACAATCCGACGATAGGCCTGGGTATACATCTCCTCGCAAGGAGTGGTGAATCCTTTGTAGGCTGTTCAAACATCTTCGGGCACTTCGGCTTATACCCAACCATCCTGGGTCCACACCTCCTTGGAGATGCTTGCTTAAGATGTTAAAGTATAAGTCTCCATGGCCAAGATGACTTGAACACCGTATGTCAAAGGAACATCGCACTTAAGCTGCAGTAATAACTTTCATTGACATATCTATATGTAGATTACCATATGAAGTTTTACAGTCAGTCACTCCAATGAACTAGTTCCCTTAACTAGCATCCATGTTTATCTCCGGACATCCCAATGTCACCAGCCAGTGAGAATCAACTGTTTAGAGAATAACCCATGCTAGTCTCAACAGAATTGATAGTGTCTGTATTTATCAATTCATCGACTAGGGATATTTTCAATACTTCACAATTGCACATGTAGAGATAATCACTAGTTGTGATTCCATCACAAATTCTCTAATGCTGTGAATTGTATTGCGGGCATTCAGTAAATGAGTTTTAGATCCCAATCAAATACACAAACATGTATACTCAAATAGTGAATTTTCATTTATTGAAATAAATGTTTACATTCATAAGGCGATTGCCTTAGGACACTTCTCTCATATTACTAACACAAACATCCAACCTCGACCATGGCTCCTCGGTATCATTTTTATGTATTTAAAATTAATTTTTTTTCGCTCCTTAAATGCATGTTTCTTATAATTTTAGAAAACGTCATGCTACTTGATCCAACCCCGGAACCGAGCCTAGCCCTGACCCTAGGTTTCCAACCCTAGAACTATTCAATAAGTTCGCTAGGATGACCTATAAACCTATCATCACAAGTTTCCTAAATAGGCAGTTTTTCACTCAGTCCTATCCATTAGCTATGGACGTCATCAATTTCTATCAGTTTGACCATCTTGTCTTCTACACCCATCCTGTGAACACAACCCTATGTGCAGAGTTTTATAACAACCTAGTAAGACAAGATGACCTTAGCTATGTCACCACGGTACAGGGGATGCCTTTGACTATCACACCCTCGTTGTTTAACAGATTCCTTGGACTACGACCTTCCCAGTCCACCTTCTGCTGTTACCCTCCTAGAGATCCTCCCTTTTGCTCCTCCATACTCCCATATTGATCTGGACACCCTTTATTCATATTTCTATAGAAATGCCTGAAACCCTTTGGTTAGACGATTCCAATCAGTAGATCTCCAGGTCCAGGACTACGCTCTTTATAGAGTTCTGGTCCGTTGCATTTTTCCCTTGACCACTAGGGATGTCGCGACCATGCGCCCATTCCATACCTTCTTGTTGTACGCCTTGATCCATCACTTAGACATAGATATTGGACTTCACATGTTCCACATCATTCTACATGCATCCAGTGTTACTACTCAGGGTCGGGTACGCACCCCTTACTACCACATCATCACTTCTCTTCTTCATCATCACGGACGTGATATTACCGATGGAGAGATGACCACGATGACTAAATTTGACGAAATTGGGTATAGAAAATTTTCCCTAGCGGGCATAGAGGTCTCAGTTACCGGGGGTTTATCATGGAGACGCTAGAGAGCCGGAGCCCAGATCGATTCCGATGAGGAGGTAGAGGTCGACGTCGCAGATCTCGCTGTCGAGACTCGAGAGCACATGGACGAGCCCCCACCTTCGATGATCGATGAGAAACTGACACTACTTCAGACAGAGGTCCATAGCCTCCGAGAGGAAGAGGAAGCTCACTACGTCGAGTTAGTCGACGTGATTCAAGCAGGGCACAATGTAAACCGAACCTACCATAACGAGCACATGGAAGCTATTCTAGCCGATCGCCAGGCGAGAGAGGCACATCACATTGAATACATGGATGCCCTCCGAGCTGAACATGAGGTAAATCAGGACCGACATGACGAGATGATGTCCTTGTTCCAATCTTAGCAGCCGGTCCATTCTTTCCTCCGGGCCCCTCCTCTTAGACTCCAGATGACTTCAGCTGCCTTATTGTACTATTGACTGATATTTGACTCATGTTTGACTGTGCTGGTCCTCATTTCGACCAGTTGACTTCTATGCACTTATCATATCTAGTTGCTAGCTGTTTACTTGATGAGTTATCTGCATTTTACCAGTTACTATGTTAGGGTTATGCTTGGTAGAATATGACTGCTCTATTTATGTTTTTTTGAACTGTTTTATTTCTTATCTTATTTTATTTAAAAAATCATTTTTTTGTTATTTAAAATTATTTTCCGACTTAGTTTTTTTTAAAACTTACCCCCTTCAAAACTAGGGCTTTTCGCAAATGGACTTAGCTTAGGCCCTAACCCTAGAACTGCATGCATGTAGCGCCCGCCCTTCCAGCCCTACGATGTAGGCGGGAGGCGGCGCTACGTGAACATACATATATGCATATAGAAATCTTAATGCAACGGAATAATTTAAAACTTCCTACATATGCGTTTAAACCATGCAATTTAAAATTTGGATCATGTTGACATCTCTTAGCTATCATTCTTAAACATGGTTACTTGGTAAACTTAGCATTGTCATAACATAAGACATAGCATGGGAGACATAACATTCTTGAACATGTCTGCATTAAACATAACTTATCCTAACTTATTCTTGAACATCCTTGCATTAAACATATTGTTCTAAACGAACACATCATGGTATAGCATGTTAACATCATAATTTAGCAATGATAAGTATGACAATAAAGTACGATATAGAAATCAACATAAGTTATTCATAAGCAACATAAGTAATAAACATTCCTAGTAAGTTGTTCTTAAGAAAAACCATCATAAAGTATAGCATGAAAACTAAGATGACCATGCAAAACATAAGACATATGACAATTATGAGTAATAGGATCTTTTTCTTTTTCTTTTGCCATGTCACAGCCACACACACACACTTGCCCCTCCTGCTGCTTCCCTTAGCTTAGTATCCTCTTGCTTGATCTACGGTATAAGAAAATAAAACTTATAAGCACATAGGCTTAGTAAGACCCTTTCCTACTTACTAAAACCATACGTCACATATAGTCAATGGAAAGAGCATAACATAGAGAGTGTAACATAAAACAAAAACATATCATGAGAAGGTATTCATAAAGCATTTGACATGGGAGGCATATAAATGTACATGAAAACACATAATCATATGGGAGTGCTTAACATGTAATGAAAGCGTATATGGCATAAGAAGTACTTGACATAAACCTAAGCACATATCATACTTGACATAGAGAAGTTCTTGACATAAAACATAAGCATATAAAATACTTGACATGGAATAGATGCATAACATGAATGAATTCATGAATTAAATGCACATAACATAAGGATGCTTATTTGAAAATCATAATTGTAAATACTTAAACATAATCTCAACATCATGGGGGGTCCCGGCTTGTACCACATACATACATCCATCATTTGCGCGCATCCCTAAGTAAATACGAGGTAGCTAGTCTCGACCTACTAGGGTACTAGGTTACTTTCAACCTAGGGTTACGTTCAACCTAGGGACAGCTACGGTAGTCTAGAACCGAGGCTTTCATAAGGAGCTCATCCCTATTGGACAGCTACGATAGTCCCAGAACCGAGGACAGCTACGGTAGTCCTAGCACCGAGGCTTTCATAAGGAGCCCATCCCTTAGACCTTACTTGGGTCCGGTACAAGCCCATCCATAAAGTAAAATAGCTTTACATACTTCTTTTTACATCATAAGAAATGCTCTTGGCATTTCATCATTCATAGAACTTACATAGCATAATTAAAGACATAAATATGATCTTAATACATGAAGCATGGTATAAAGTATACTTAGCATTTCATCATTCATAGTTAATGCATAACATCATTATGCCTTAAAGGCATGAACATCATTTTCATTCATCATCTTCATTCATAAGGCATGACATACATGCATAATTATACCTTAAGGCATAAACATCATCTTAGTTCATAAAGCTTGCATGATCATGGTACATAAAGTAAGCATGCATAGATAAGTTTTTACATACATGGTACATATCACATAGCATACATGATCATGGTATCTATCATAAAGCATGCATGGGTAGGATCCATATGAACATGATACATACTACATAGGTTCATGACATTCAACATAAAACATGTGTAGGTCTACATAACCATAATATACATATCATAATACATATGTTCAAGGCATTTAACATAATGCATACATAATTCTACATAAACATGATGCCTACTTCACAACACATGTGTTCATGGTATATGGTTCAAAACATCCATAAATAAAATCTACTAAAACATGGCACATAATATAAGCATACAAGGTCATGATGTATAGCACATAAAGTTAGGGTTTAGGCGTCATAAAATTCATACAACATGCTTACGCATATATCTACATCATAATAAGTCATAAACAAATATAATTGAAACCTTAGACTAACCCAAACCCTAGGCTTGGTGCTTGGCCGAAAGTTATAGATGGGAGTCCCATTATTCAAGTAACATGTGAGGTACCATAAGTAACATAACCCCCAATACAATATATACAATGCCATAGGAAGCCATTAGAACACATGATTGGGGATAACCCTAATTCCTAGCCCTAAATTAGGTCTTGGCCGAAACCCTAGAGGGGTCACAAGTACATAGAAAATTCATATAACTCACAATTAACATCCATTGTATCATAGAGAATCATAATAAGCATGCTTGGAGGGTTAGATCTAATCCTAACCATGAAATGGGGAAGGTGGCCGAAACTTCATGAGGGACTTAGGGTGATACAAAAATTCCACAACTCACAATTCATTCTTTATTTATCATGAGAAAGCATTAGGAACCATAAGTGAGGTTTTAACATCATCCCAAACCCTAAAAGGGTGCTTGGCCGAAACCCTAGAAAGCCCTAATCCATAGTTTTCTCAACATAGAGCCCAAACAAAATCTTAAATCATGATAGACAACATAAAATCTATTATACCACAGGTGAGGGAGTCTTACCTCTTGTTGTCTTGGTTATAAACCTTAAATAGGGAAAAGAGTGAAGACCTTCTTGACCTTAGAACACCCCTTGCCCTTGTAGCCTTGTAGGAAACTTTGGATCTTCAAGAGGGTGTCCTCTTGTGAAGTTT
>JAGFNQ010001786.1:0-39680 GCA_024364735.1 Boesenbergia rotunda
TAGAGAGGAGAGAGACCGCATGAGCAAGATCCCTTATGCCTCAGCCATAGGATCTATCATGTACGCCATGTTATGTACTCGTCCTGATGTCTCGTATGCTTTGAGCATGACAAGCAGATACCAGTCAGATCTAGGTGAACTTCACTGGATAGCAGTCAAGAATATTCTTATGTACATGAGAAGGACTAAAGAATATTTCTTGATATTTGGAGGCGATGAGCATCTAGTTGTAAAGGGTTACACTGATGCCAGCTTCCAAACCGACCAGGATGATTACAGATCGCAGTCAGGGTTCGTGTTTTGCTTGAATGGCGGAGCTGTGAGCTGGAAGAGTTCGAAGCAGGACACAGTTACAGATTCTACAACAGAAGCTGAGTATATTGCTGCATCAGAGGCAGCAAAGGAGGCAATTTGGATCCGCATGTTCATCACTGAGCTTGGGGTGGTTCCTAGCATATCTGATCCCGTAGAGCTCTATTGTGACAACAATGGAGCTATTACGCAGGCTAAGGAACCTCGCTCACACCAGCGGACCAAACACATACTACGGCGATTCCATCTCATTCGAGAGATCATCGGTCGAGGAGATGTGAAGATTTGTAGAGTACCCACAGAGGCTAACGTCGCAGATCCCTTGACCAAGGCTTTGGCACAGATGAAGCATGATGGTCACACTAGGTCATTGGGTATTAGATACTACAGCGATTGGCACTAGTGCTAGTAGGAGATTGTTAGTGAGAGCCCTAGAGCCAATCATATGATGATTACTTTTTGGACTCATTGTATCATATTCTTGTATATATATATTTCTTATATATAAAGGCATTTCTTATGGTTATTGTACTTATGTGTATTGGTGCCAAATAACTTAGTATAATAACGTCCTTGAGTAGAAGGTTTTTATCTATATCAATCGATTAGTTGAATCGATAGTGAGATGATATAGAGAACACTACTCTTAATTATTCCTAGTCAAGTATTAACATTCAAGGACAATGTTAATGCATAGAGACTAGCATGTAGGTCAACATGATGACTTGATCTCACAAGTCATGGATATGAGATATCAAGTTGACACATGGGTATACATTAGAGAATGTATACTGAATGGCCCGCCATGAGAAAGTATCATGGATCGTTATATGAGTGTCATATAGTTTCCCATGTGACTATTAGTATGACTATAGTCCTAGACCTGAAGTTACCATAGTTCCCTACATAAGGAGTTACGTACTTTGGCTTCGTCAAACGTCACCCATAACTGGGTGGACTATAAAGGCGATTACTGGGTATGTAACAAATTATGCGGAGGGATGTGAGTGATGTAGATGGGATCTATCCCTCCTATATCACGGGAGAGATATCATAGTCTTGATAGAGTGAGATCACTAAGTGCATGGCCATGCCCAAATAAGGCAATATGAGATATTGAGCTTATTTGATTATAGTGAGTCTACTTGGAGTTCAAGACACATAGATTGATTTGAGGATGACACGGTCTATGCCTCATGAAAGATCAATCTAGATATCGAGGATAGAAGGACGTTGTCACATATTGTGATGGTCACAATTATTAGTCACAATGGTGATGTTGGATCTCGACATTCTTGTAACTTGGGTAGCAATGATGTGTTGCTAGATACCTCTCATTGCTTATGTCCTTAAATAGGTTTAAGGGCATTGCCAACGTTACAAGAACCTATAGGGTCACACACATAGAGCAATAGATGGAGAATAAGTCCATATGATGGATCGAGAGTAATGAAGTCAAAGTTTGACTTTGGCTAAATATGGAAAGTCCATAAAAGGCAAGTTTGACTTGACACAAATTAGACAACTTGAGTTGGACTCGAGTTTGATCCAAGTGTTGGATGAATCTAATCATGGGAGAATAATGAAGTCAAAGTTTGACTTTGGCTAAATATGGAAAGTCCATAAAAGGCAAGTTTGACTTGACTCAAATTAGACAACTTGAGTTGGACTCGAGTTTGATCCAAGTGTTGGATGAATCTAATCATGGGAGAATAATGAACTCAAAGTTTGACTTTGGCTAAATATGGAAAGTCCATAAGAGGCAAGTTTGACTTGACTCAAGCCACATCACCTTGACTTGACCAAGTGATGACTTGGCATCATCATCAAGGCTAAGTAACCTCCCCATTTGAATTTTGAATTCAAATGAGGGGTTACCTAAGATGGTGGCAGGCCACTTATACACACAAAATGTGGTTTTTGTGGTGATTGGATTTCTCTCCCAACTTGGTTTTTGGTTTTTGCTCTCCCTCTCCTCTCTTGTGGCCGAGACCCCAAGCAAGTGCTAGCACACTTTTGGCCTCTCCTCTCCACTCTCTTGCTTGTGTGGATACTTCTAGAGGGTTGCTACTTTGCATCCTTGAGATCCGACACCAACCGAGGAGCGAGCGGGAATTGCGGGGCACGCATCGAAGGTAGTTTTTCTCTTCTCTAATAGATCTAGGTTGTAGATCGGTTTTGAAGCATGTAAACGAGCACTCGTAAAATTTTGAAATGGTTTTCTTCGCTCGGATCCTTTCTATTGGGGCTTTCGGGGTTTCCGCGACGCGAAAAAGCGGTTTTCATGGCCCGAAAAACCCTACAGATGTATACCCAGGCCTATCGTCGGATTGTTACTCAAAACCTCTGGCCAGAGTATATCATGTTTGGAGTGCGAGTCTCTAAAATACATAAGAGTAATTAGAAATCCAAAGGACGAGAATGATATTACTTGGGCAAGGTGTGACGTAGTCAGCCTAGTGGGGACAGACACAAATAGACCTTGTCCTGAACCAACTGGGTATAAGATGGTGAAGGGAATGGGGCACGATTCATTTTTTCTAAGGTCAACCGTTGATCTTTTGATTAATTGGGGTCATGATGTACTACTAGGTGCCACTCATGATCGTTCTATAATTAGTTGATTATAGACGGCCAACATAAATCGAAAGCCTATTTAGTCACACGCACTACGAGTAATCTGAGAGATTTAAAACGAGTTGAAAATTAGATTTTCCGATCAAGAAAAATAAGTCGAATCTGAATTTATCAGAGGCGCAATGGAAGCTAAAAATGGCTAAGTCTTTTGAAGGCTTATTGGGCGAATTAAATGAGTTTAATTTGCGATCGGTTCGGCTTGGTTTGGCCGGCCAAAGAGGGTGCCAAACCCCTTGGGATGGCCAGCCACAAGAAGGGGAAGAAACCAATTTAATTGGTTTAATTAATAAAATAAATCTAGTGCGATTTATTTTATAAATTATGAATAAATAAATTTGTGTAAAGAAATTTATATAAATAAATTTATAGAAATTTATTCTTTTTATGGAAATTAAAATGATCCATGGAATGGTTTATTTTAATTTTATAAAATCAATTATGAATTGATTTTTCCATAATAAGAAAGTTTATAAATTTCTTATAAAATTTATTCCATAATAAAAGGAGAGATTAATTAGTTTTATTATAAAGTTAGTTATAATAAAACTTGGTTTAAACGGAATAATTCATAAGAGAATTTATAGGATAAATTTCTTATGATAACTAATTCCGTTAATTCCATTAAGAGGGAGACTTGGCAAGGGAGAGGTTACTATATAAAGGAACCAAAGGCAAGCCTTGAATTTCAATCAATTGATATAGAGCTATCAAGAGATAATTCTCTCCCTCTCTCTCTTATTCTCTCTTCTTCTTCCCTTAGGGCCGGCGCCCTCCTTAAGGATTAGGGCCGGCTCCCCTTGTCCAAACAAGGGCCGGCACACCCTCACCCCTCCAAGTTGGTTGCCGTGAGCTATCAAGAAGAAGGAGAAGCCAACCAAGTAGAAGAAGAAGCGGATCACAACTCCTCTCTTCCCGGAATTTTGATTCCGTTACTTTGGTGGTTAGTTTCCTATCTTTTCTCTTGATCTCATAGTTGTGCCTTTAGAGAATCTAGTAGTTCTCGTCGGCACAAAACTCATGACTTTATGAAGTCATCCCGAAGAGAACTCGGCGTGGACGCGAATAGAGGCGGAGCTTCCAAGGGACGCTACGGTTGGATCTCGTCCCTTACTTCGAGTTACGAGAGGTACTTAGTAAATTTGTTTACTTTTCTGCAAAGTTTTAATTTATGATTATGTCAACACATCATAAGGTTGCATGCTAGATATGTGGTTAAAATAATTTAGGAAATTATTTTATGTTAATTCTTCCGCTGCACGTAAAAATTTAAAATTTTACGAACCCGTATCCTTGTCGACATGCACCCGGTCCCAACAGTATGCATCATGCGTATATGTAGCTTACCCATGCATGTTTTACGATGGATACTAGGATTATGTATGCTAGATGAAATGTACCATGTATGAAATGCATGTTTATCTCATGTACCATGATCATGCAAGCTTTATGAACCATGATAATGTTTATGCCTGGAAATATGATTATGTATGTATGTCATGTTTTTCTTTATGAATAAAAGAAGATGGATGAAGATGATGGTTATGCCTTAAGTATGAATGATAAGTATGAATGAGGAAGGCATAACGATGTTATGAAATAAGTATGAATGATGAAATGCTAAGCATGTTTATGTCATGCTTCATGTAACAAGATTATGTTATATCCTAAGATATGTCAAGTATGAATGATGAAGCATGCATAGTTATTTTACTTTATGAATGGGCTTATATCGGACCGAAGTAAGGGTCCAAGGGATGGGCACCTTAAGAACGCCTCGGTTCTAGACTCCCGAAGCTGTCCACGATTCTGGGACAACCGCAGCTGTCCAACAGGGATGGGCACCTTAAGAACGCCCCAGTTTTTGGAACTACCATAGCTGTTCCTACCCTAGTAGGTCGGGGCTCGCTACCTCATATTTACTTAGGGATGCGCGCTTGTGATGTATGTATGTGGTACAAGCCGGGGACCCCAATGATGTTATGATTATGTTAAGTATTTAAAAGTATGATTTTAAATTAAGCATCCTTATGTAAATGCATTTGACTCATGTATTCATTCATGTTATGCATCATGCCATAATAAGTATGTTTCATGCTCATGAAGAATGATGTCATAATAAGTATGTTTAATGCTCATGTATATTAAGAATGATGCCATAATAAGTATGTTCCATGCTCATGTATGTTAAGAATTATGCCATGATAAGTATGTTCCATGCTCATGTATGTTAAGAATTATGCCATGATAAGTATGTTCCATGCTCATGTATGTTAAGAATTATGTCATGCTAAGTATGTTTTAGGTTTATGCTTATGTTAAGAATCATGCTATATTAGTTGTTCATATGCTTACGATTTATTCCAAGACTATGCTTATGTTTTATGTTCAGAATTATGTTATGTCAGATGCTTGATATGTTTATGTGTAAGTGACGTATGGTTTTAGTGAGTAGGAAAAGGTCTTACTAAGCCTGTGTGCTTATAGTCTTATTTTCCTCGTACCGCAGATCAAGCAAGAGGTTACTAAGAGAAGCAGCAGGAGGGGCAAGAGCATGTGTGTGTGTGGCGGTGACTTGGCAAAGGATTCTTTCATTTACACATATCGCATGTCTTGGGTTTTGGAAATGCCTCCTTAGATTCTATGCTATGTTTATAATGATTATGCCTAACAAATGACTTAAGACTCATGATGTTTATGGATAAGCTACTTGCTACTTATGATGGTTATGAATAAGCTATGGAATGGTTATATCATGATGCCATGCATGTCGTTAATATGCTAAGTCCAATAACACTAGGTTCATGAATGACCAATTTAGGCATGTATAGATGTTTCATGTATGAGTTGCATGGTTAAAAGCATGTGAAGAAGAAAAAAATTATTCCGCAGCATTGAGATGTTTTTATATGTACATGTATGTTTAGCGTAACGCCGCTTTCTCGCCACACCATAAGGTGGGGGAAAAAGGCGGGCGTTACAAAGGAAGTCTCTTCATCTTCATCCTCATCCGAGTCTGAGTCCGAGTTCGAGTCCGAGTTGGAGGAGGATGGCAGCGGGTCTTCTTCCTCCGAAATGGTCGATTTTGTAAGAAGAATGATGAGGAAGAGCCGGCGCTTCAAGGGTAAAGGTAACCCTAGTGAAGATAAACTTGATAAGTCTAATGTTACTTGTTATGAGTGTAGCAAGAAATGGCACTTCAAGAAGGACTGTCCAAAACTCAAAAAGAAGAAGGAGAAATCAAAGAAGAAGAAGAAGGCCTTGAAGGCCACATGGGGTGAATCATCCTCTAGTTCTTCCGAAGAAGAGAAGGAGGAGAAGAGTACACGCCATGTAGCACTCATGGCCATGGAAGATCAAGAGAGCAGTGATGAATTCACGGACTCTTCAAACGCAGCTTCATCATCGTCGGATGATGAAGAGGTAATCTCTCCCAAATTAGACAAATATTATAGAACCATTGCATATTTTACCGAGTTGTTGAAAAAGTCAAAAAGGAAAGTTAAATCATTGAAAGTAGAGGTTGAACAATTGAAATCCTCTAAGGATGAGGATATAGATGATTTGCATGTAGAAATGTTAGAGGATGAAAACAAATCATTGAAGAGTAAGGTTGAGAGACTCATGAGTGTTCTTGAGAAGTTCTCAACTAGCTCTAAGACTTTAGATATGATTTTGAATGCACAAAGGGCGGTTTATAATAGGGCCGGTATTGGTTACTGACCTAAAGAACCATCATTTGTGTCCTTAATGTCTAGGACTGATGTTAGACCATTTAAGACTTCTAGGGTTCAAAAGAAGGTGGTCAAGGCATGGGTGCCTAAGTCTTGCATAGTAGGTGCTTTAGGTCCCAAGGTTTGGGTACATAAATCTTCTATCTTTCGTATTGTGTAGGTCATGATTGAGGGGGAGCATCTATCAACTTGGTTCGTTGATAGTGGGTGCTCCAAACATATGACTGGTGATAGAACCTTATTCACTACCCTTCAAAGAAAGAGTAGAGGTAATGTTTCCTTTTATAACAATGGTAGTCTTAAGGTTTTAGGGATAGGAGACATTCAAATATCCGAATGTCTTAGGATTAAGAATGTTCTTCTAGTCAAGGGGATGACATTTAATCTCCTAAGTGTCAGTCAATTGTGTGATGCGGGTTACACAATTGATTTTCAATCAAGTCAATGTCTAGTTAGACAACATGACACATTTGACATGGTACTAGTAGGCACAAGGATAGATAACATTTATCAAGTTTCCTTTAAAAGTGTTACTAATGCTTTTGTTAAGTGTTTTACGTCAAGAAAAGATAAGTCTAACCTTTGGCACCGGAGACTAGCACATGTGAACATGAAGAATATCCGGAAATTGACCAACAAGGGACTAGTTCGTGGCTTACCAAGCATCAAGTATGAAAAGGAAAAGATTTGTGATGCATGTCAAATGGGTAAGCAAACAAAATCTTCACATAAAGGTAAAAGCACTGTAAGTACTTCTACCGCTTTGGATTTACTTCACATGGACTTATTTGATTGTAGCACTATTATATCCTTGAATGGTAGTAGATATTGTTTTGTGATTATTGATGATTTTACTAGATATACTTGAACTTATTTTCTAAAGTATATGGATCAAATCCTAGATATTTTTATTTCTTTTTGTAGAAGGGTTGAAAATAAAAAATCATCAACAATTAAAAAAATTAGGAGTGATCATGGAGGTGAATTTCAAAATCAACGATTTTTAGAGTTTTGTCAAGAGAAAGGTTATAGACACGAGTTCTCCACTCCTAGAACACCACAACAAAATGGTGTTGTAGAGAGGAAGAACCAGGTCTTACAAGAGGCTGCTCGAAGCATGCTCAATGAGTACTCATTACCAGGGTACTTGTGGGCTGAAGCTGTGAACACAGCTTGCTACGTGCAAAACCGAGTCCTAATACACAGATTTCTAGGAAAGACTCCTCACGAACTTTGGTTTGGAAAACTACCTACAGTCAAACATCTTAGGGTGTTTGGTTGTAAGGTGTTCATTCTAAACACCAAGGACCATCATGGGAAGTTCACAGCGAAAGCTGATGAAGGGATACTGTTCGGGTACTCATTGGTCAGCAAAGCTTATCGAGTCTACAACAAGAAATCTAGATTAGTTGAATAATCTTCTGATGTTGTCTTTGAAGAAATTCCAAAAGCAAATGATCATCAGAAGATGTAGAAGGAGTTCAATTTGAACTTAGGCAACTAGGTTTGGATGGAAGTCCATGTGTTGTAGATGGTGATGAATCTGATGACGGTGAGCCTAGACAACTCATAGATCAGCTGGATCCTGAGTCTGAGCTTGTGTCTAGTGACACCATCCAAGAAGCACCTCCAACACCAAGGCAAACTAGGTTAGCCTCTAGTCATCCCCAAGACCAAATCGTTGGAGACATCCATTATGGGGTTAGGACTAGATCATTCTTTAGGAATGAGGCTAATGAAGTTGCCCTAATTTCCGAAATTGAACCTAGAAAAATTGATGAAGCATTAAATGATCCCGATTGGATCATTGCCATGCAAGATGAACTAGGTCAATTCGAACGAAGTCAAGTTTGGGATTTAGTCCCTAGACCTAAGAAGACCACCATTATTGGAACCAAATGGATCTTCAAAAATAAATTGAACCATAAGGGAGAAATCGTAAGAAACTAGGCACGCTTAGTAGCTAAGGGCTATAGTCAATTTGAAGGCCTTGATTACAATGAGACCTATGCTCCCGAGGCACGATTAGAGTCCATCCAGTTGATGCTTGCATTTACAGCACATCGTGGTTTCAAACTATATCAAATGGATGTCAAATCGGCCTTTCTAAATGGTATAATAAAAGAAGAGGTCTTGTCCAACAACCTCCGAGGTTTGAGAGTTCTGAATTTCCAAATCACGTGTTCAAGCTTAAGAAGGAGCTTTTGTTGGTGCAGACAGCACCCAAGTCAAACCTGGATTTTGATAATGGCAAAGGATTCAAAAGTTAAGATGTTATGTTTATCTAATATGCTACTTGACTGTGAAGATTGAAGTCCTAGCGAAGGACTGCTAGGCATCGGAACCCTAACACCCAGCGAAGGGCTGCTGGGCACCTAGCGAAGGACTGCTAGGAGTCGAAGACCTAGCGAAGGACAACTAGGCACCAGGCGAAGGACTGCTTGGAACTGAAGCCCTAGCGAAGGACTGCTAGGCACCAGGCGAAGGACAGCTTGGTCACGAAGACCTGGCGAAGGACTGCTAGGCACCAGGCGAAGGACTGTTTGGTACTGAAGACCTGGCAAAGGACAGCTAGGCACCTAGCGAAGGACTGCTGGGCAAAACTCCAACTGGAGGAGCTGGTTGGCAACAGGTAAATTCTCCTGAGAGGAGTAGGTGAGGACGCGTTCCCCGTCGAGGGAACAGTAGGCGTCGGTTCGACCTAGGGCTCCATTTTGGAGACCCAAAGTCAGAACCAAGATAGCCAAGGCTGTATAAACCTAATATTTTATTGCTTTGTGTTGTTTTGGACTAACCTTGGATACAGGACTGAAGGAATGTGTTTCTGCAGCTCAGAACGCCCCAAAGGAGAGGGGCAAGCAGTTGGGCAGGGCGCCCCCAGTGTCCCGAGTGTTAGTGATATGAGAGAAGTGTCCTAAGACAATCGCCTTATGATTGCAATCATTTATTTTAATAAATGAATATTCACTATTTGAGTATACATGTTTATGTATTTAATTGAGATCTTAAACTCATTTACTGAATGTCCGCAATACAATTCACAGCATTAGAGAATTTGTGATGAATTCACAACTAGTGATTATCTCTACATGTGCAATTGTCAAGTATTGAAAATGTCCCTAGTTGATGAATTGATAAATACGGATACTATCAATTCTGTTGAGACTAGCATGGGTTATTCTCTAATCAGCTGATTCTCACTGGCTGGTGACATTGGGATGTCCGGAGATAAACATGAATGCTAGTTAAGGAAACTAGTTCATTGGAGTGACTGACTGTAAAACTTCATATGGTAATCTACATATAGATATGTCAATGAAGTTCTTATTGTAGCTTAAGTGCGATGTTTCTTTGACTTGCGGTGTTCAAGTCATCTTGGTCATGGAGACTTATACTATGACATCTTAAGAAAGCATCTCCAAAGAGGTGTGGACCCAGGATGATTGGGTATAAGCCGAAGTGCCCGAAGATGTTTGAACAGACTTATACTTTGACATCTTAAGATGATTGGGTATACTTTGACATCAGAGCATGACATGTTCAGTGTATTAATCTCTTAGATACATGAGAGTAATTTGAATCCGTAGGACAAGAAAACGTTAATTAGGCTAGGTGTGACGTAGTCAGCCTAGTGGAGACTGACACACATAGACCATGTCCTGAACCAAGTGGGTATAAGATGGTGAAGGGAATGAGGCACGATTCATTATAGCTGCTGATGGGTTTCAGAATTGTTTCTGAGGTCAACCGTTGATCTTTCGATTAATTGGGGATCATGATGTACTACTAGGTGCCACTCATGATCGTTCTATAATTGGTTAATTATAGACGGCCAACATAAATCGAAAGCCTATTTAGTCACACGCACTACGAGTAATCCGAGCGATTTAAAATGAATTGAAAATTGGATTTTCCAATCAAGAGAGATTAGGTTTGGTTGAGCCAAACGATAAGTCGAATCTGAATTTTTCAGAGACGCATCGGAAGCGTAAAATGGCTAAGTCTTTTGAAGACTTAATAGATGAATTAAATGAGTTTAATTCATTGGGGCGTGGCTTGGATAGGCCGGCCAAAGAGGGTCTCCACCCTCTTTGCTTGGCCGACCACAACAAAGGGAGAGAACCAAATTGTTTGGTTCAATTTATAAAATAAACCAAGTGTGGTTCGTTTTATAAAATTATGGATGATATAAATTTTTTATATAAACCAAGATTTAGTTTATTTTTCATGGAAATTAAAATGAACCATGAATTGGTTTATTTTATTTTATAAAATCAATCATGGATTGATTTACCATGATAAAGAAATTTATATAAAGATATTTATTTTTCATGGAAATTAAAATGAACCATGGATTGGTTTATTTTATTTTATAAAATCAATCATGGATTGATTTACCATGATAAAGAAATTTATATAGAGAAATTTATATAAAGAAATTTATATGATAAATTTCTTATAAAAATTTATTCATAAGAAAGAAGAGACTTGGTTGATTTTTTATCATGAATTAAAATATAATTTTAACCATGATATAAAATCAAGACTTGGCATGATGGAATAAGTCATAGAAAATTTATATGATAAATTTCTTATGAAAATGTATTCCATAAGAAAAAGGAGACTTGGCGGTTGAGAGGCCACTATATAAAGGACCCAAGGCAAGGCTTGGAAATCATTCGAAATAATCGAAGTATTCTTGCCTGGGCTCTGTCCCTCTCCTCCATTCTTTCTCTTGGCCGGCCACAAGCCTCCTCCCCTTTTCTTCTTGCCGTGGGCACAAGGAGAAGCCCCAAGGTGACGAAGGTCTTCCGTTAGGACGATCTTCCTCTCCGACCATCATCACCTTGGGATTGGGCGCAAGTCATCTTCCTCCTTCTCGCCGGAATTGTGATTCCGGCCAACCTTGGTGGTGAGTTTTTCTGATGTGATTACTTCTCTCTTGGTTTTTCTTGTCGCGTTCTCGGAGAATCTAGTAGTTCTCGAGAACACGAAACTTGTGGCTTTGCGAAGTCATCCCGAAGATACTCGGCGTGGACGCGAATAGAGGCGGAGCTTCCGAGGGACGCTTACGGTTGGATCTAGTCCCTTTCTTCGAGTTACGCGAGGTAACAAGTAAATTAGTTTACGTTTCTGTAAAATTTTAAATATATAATCATGTCTACACAAGATAAGGTTGCATGCTTAGATGTGTGGTTAAATAATTTGAGAAATTATTTATGCTAAACCTTCCACTGCACGTAATTAATTTTAAAAATTACGAACCCGCATCTATGTCAACATGCACCCGGTCCCAACAGTGGTATCAGAGCCGGTTAGTGTTCGACATAATCATATAGTTGTTTTGCGGAAAACATTGTCATGATCTCAATTTTGGAAAAATTTCCAATTATGGAAACTTTCCAATTATGGTAAATTTCCGATTTAGGAATTTCAAAGTTTGGAAATCCTCATGAAATTTCGCAAACTTTTGAAATATCCCTATTTATGAAATTTTATGATAATTGTGAAAGCTTTCCATTTTTGGAAACTTTCCAATTTTGGAAATTTCCTATTTTGAAAATTTTCTAATTTTGGAAATTCGTAAGTTTTCTTTGTACCAGAAACTTACAATTATTCTGAAAACCTATTATTTTTGGAAGCTTTTCATTTATGGAAATCTCGCAATTTTGGACACTTTCTTTCAAGAAAGTCTAGACAAATTTATGGAAACATTAATTGACAATTAAATTCAAATGGATTTTAAATTATTAACCAAATTCTTTATTTTGGGGAGTGCCTCGGGGAGCCACCCAAATTAAAGTTAGTTGTTATAATTTAATTTCCTATTTTGAATATGAATTGTTAAAATTGATTTGGGTAGGCCTCGGGGAGCCATCCAAATTATATTATTAACAAGTTCTTTAATTGTCAAGTTTAATTTGGTATGCCTCGGGGAGCAGGCCAAATTAGATTTACAACAAATTTCTTTTCTTTGGGGAGTGCCTCGGGGAGCCACCCAATGTAAATAATTTGTTGTAATTAATTATCCATAAATAAAATATGTGATCAAATCATAGAAATTTTGAGGTGATTCTCAAACGATAATTTCCTTATTTGATTTATGAGATGATGCTCATACATATTGTTGTCTCCAAAATTAATTAGGAAAATTGTTTCTTATAGAGTTTATTTCCTTAAATAAGATTTTCATGAAAATAATATGTGGTTGAATTAAGGAAATCGGTCTCTTAATTTAATAAGATTTGATTTAGAGAAATCAAAGTCTTAAACATATTATTTCCGAAATTGATTATGACAATTTAGGAAATTATTTCCTATAATAATTCCTTGAATAAAGTATGAAATTAGAATTAGGAAATCCGGTTCCTAATTCAATTAATGAGACTTGATAAATTAAGTCATATATATATACTTTATTAAGGAAATCGTTAGAACATGACATAATTATATGTCATGAATGTGCTTAAAAAGAAAAGGATGAGACCCAAAACCCCTTACAAAATATTAAGGCCAACACCTTCCATTAATATGGTTAGAACCAGAGTTTTGTTTCTCGTTTGGGTTGATGGACACATCCATGCCCGGCGTGAACCTCGACATGTTCAAACCATGGAATTAGTTTGTGATTAATATAGTTGGAGTCAGAGGTCAATCCTTAGTTTTGGTTGTTGGACACTGTAACGACCCGAAAAATCTCATAATATTTTCTTTAAAATATTGAGCATGACTAGATAATTTTCCGAGGGACCTAGAAATATTAATACGAATCCTAGCCTAGAAATCCATGTTTTCTCATTTAAATTGGGAAAAATAAGCACTGATGGGCTTTATGTGGGTTTTCTAGTACCATAATTATTGGTGAATTTTAGGTAAAAATTAATATAAATATAAAGAGGTTTTAATGAGAAATATCAACATAATTATGGGGAAATTTTTAAGAGATTTTCGAAATAATAGGGAATTAAATAAAAATAAAATACAAAAAAAATTAGTGCATGTACCAAGGATTGAACCTTGGACCTCTTGTACAACCATGCATGCTCTAACCAATTCACATAGCAAGGGAGTGCTATGAGAAAATAAAGTGGATTGTGGTTAAGGCTTAGGGAAAATGAATGGTCATCCACCATGACTCTTCACTTGCCCTCCTTGATGTGTTATAAAAAGAGGACTTGTGTAACGCCCCAAAATTCCCATTTCTAGTTCTTAAAGTCCTTAGAATTATTTAAAAATGGTTTAGAAATATTCTAGATATTTTTAGGGATTTTTAGAATATTTTTATGGAATTTTCCGAGTTCATTTAGTATTTTAAAAAGGAAGAAAAAAAGAAAAAGGAAAAACCACTTAAGGGCAGCCGGTAGTTCAAACCCGCGACCACCCCGAAACCAGAAACGAGCGCGACCAGCTGGGCTAGGGTATCAAGCACAACAAGGGATGGAGAGAAGTATATTTAAGGGGGTAGTTAGGTCGATCCGCCCATAGGTATAAATAGATTATTAAAGAGAGAAGTTTTATTTTCTCTCAAACCCTCTCCCTCTCCCAAGTTGCGCCGACCCCTCTTCCTCTCCTCTCTTGTGCGCACGCCACACCAAGCCCTAGAGGGCCGGCCAAAGATCTCCTCCAAGAGATATCCCTATATTCGGGATCCCCGCGACGAGAGGAACGCGTAGGCGCGAAGAATTCTTCGAGATCTCAAGTTTCACCCGAGCTCTAGACGTCAATCTTGGTTGTAAGTCCAAGATATCAATGTAAGTACTGCTCACCTGCAGTAAGAGGCGGTTTTTCCACGAGAATTTCCTTTAAAAATTTTAAAAGAGATAGTTTCTTTAGTTTATGATTTTTGGCATGTGATATTAGTTCATTATATGTTTGTATAAGTTGATTAAGCACCCTATATGAGATTATGGCTAAGAAAAGTTATGAGAAAAGAAAAGAGAAGATAAAGATAAGAAAAGAAAAGGCCAAGGTCTTAAGAAATCCCCAAAAGTCAAGACTTAGGGATTTTAGCACGCAAGGTGCTCGAGAAAATGCCAAGGCATTTACAGATAAGAAAGAAAAGAAAGAAAAGCTATTTTATTTTATAAGGCCAGTACCCGGCGTCCAAGGGCGTCGTTAAAGAAATCCAGGTGTCCAATTCCAAGGTCTTGGCCCTGGTAGACCAAGGTCTGCTCTATTAGGATTGGTGGCTCGCTACCCCAACCTTTTAGGGAACGCGCATCAGATGGTACTTACGTCTTCAGTGGATCCAAGTGATTATTATTTTCAAGTATATGCTTTAGCAAAGTTTTCTAAAGTTTAAAGAGTTTTCAAAAAGTTAAAGAATAGCTAAAGTTTCAAGTTGAGCCAAGAAAAGTAAATCGAGATTCATTAATGCTTGAGTATGCATGTTTTTGAGTTATACATGTTCTTAGTTTTCTTTCAAGCATATAAGTATCTCATATGATTTTCATATTGTTCTAGAAGCATGTTTACGCATTTCGAGATTTTGTGAGCTAGATAGTACTTACTAAGCTTTTTGCTTACTAGATGCATTTACTCTTATTGCAGATAAAGGTAAAGGCAAGCAATTCTGAAGGAAGGCGACGAGGCGGTGCTGAGAAAAGTGTGTGTGGTGGCTGATGTTGGAGAGATCTTTGGGACGAGACAATTTAACTATTTAAATTACAATGTTATAGTTTATTCAGATTTCAAGTTCTTGTCTTATGGAGTTAGCGAACATATAAGTTTTGGATAGATTTACATACTCAACTTCTTAGAGTATAGATTCCATGTTATTTCTTTTAGCCTACATATTCTTATGATTGCATTGGATGAGTAGAAATGTGAGTAATTGGAGATATTGATACTTTGTTAGAGAAATAGATGCATGTGCCATGATAGTATCAATTTCTCCTTGTATCAAGTTTTTACTTCTTAAATATGTTTAGAAAAGTTGCATTCACATTTCATAATGCTTTAGCAAGGTTATAGAACATGTATTTGGTGTTATGAATACATAGGAGTCAAGATTGGTATAAACTTTATTGTTAAAGTTCATATAACTTGAATAGTTTATTTTCTTCCGCAAAAGTCCTAATTTCAAGTTTATGGATTCGTTTTGATTGGCTAAATTGATTTGAAAACTGGCATAGAGTATAGAAATGGTGTCATGGTTCTATATGGCTCGAAGATATAGGTTTGGTGGAGCTTTGAAGCAAATGCCGAAACCTGAAATTTTGATTTCAGGCCTATCAGTCGACTGATACAGTATCAGTCGACTGATACCCGAAGTGTGAGTTGGGCGAGGCAAGTTTCAAAAGCTTCAATAAGTATTATTTAACGGGTTTTGAGAAAGGAAGTGTGATATGTTATCATGCATGATCACTTAAGTTAGAATATCATTGTTAGATGAATTTAAAAGTTAAAAAAAAAAAAAAGCATTTCCGCATTTTTTTTAGTCATGCATCAGAAGTCGAGAAGTAGATAAAGTAACGATCCGTCTAAGGTAGAAGAAGGCGGGTCGCTACAGCTTGGGAGTTACTTTCTCCCTTCCATCAATTTCACCTTTCTTCTTCTTCCTTCCTCATCCTAGCCGAAACCTCAAGGAGAGGGTTCCCTTTGGAAAAGCTTCACAAAAGGGTTTCTCTTCCAAGATCCAAGGTTTTTACAAGGTTGCAAAGGGCTAAGGGTGATCAAGGGACAACAAGGTCTTCATCATCTTCCCTTTTAAGGTCTAAAAACCAAGATAACCCAAGGTAAGACCCCCTCACCTGTGGTGTAATGGTTTTTCTTGATATGGTCATGATCTAAGAATCTTGTTTGAGATCCAAGTTGAAAAATCCATGAAAAGGGGACTTAGGGTTTCGGCCCTTCCATGTTTCTAGGGCTAGGACTAGTTTTAACTCTCTAATGATGGTTCTTATCTCTCCTTATGATGTAAGTGATGTTAGTGGTGATTAGTGTGAATTTTTGCATGCTAGATGGCTCCTCCAAGTTTTGGCCAAGACCCCTAAACTATGGATGGAACTTGATCTAACCCCTCAACATGTTTAAATTGTTTCCCCTATGACATGATGGATAGTGATTGGATTCTATGATAATTTCTCTATGAATTTCATAGGCCTTTAGGTTTCGGCCAAGGGCTAATCTAAGGCTAAGGGATTAGGGTTGGCTTTAGCCATGGGATCAAAGGTTTTCTATAGCATTTTAAGTTGTATGGGATGTCATTTGTGACCTATATGAATTGTTCCATGGACCTAGGGTTTCCTAGGGTTTTCGGCCAAGGCCATAACCTAGGACTTGGAGTGGGTTAAGACCACAAGAATGCATGTTTATAGGGTACTATGATGTATGTATATGCTTAAGTATGTTGGAAGAATTTTATGCCAATGAAAACCCTAGCTTATGTGTCAAGAATTGTATGTTAGGTCACTTGTAATGATAATTTATAAATGTTTAGACATGTGCCATGAACCCAAGGAAATGTATCATGTACGAAAAGACCTAGGCATGTTTTTCCATGTACCATGACCATGCATGTTCTTATGAATCAAGATGCTAAATAAGTAGGTATGCCATGATTTTGAAATGATATGTATGCATGCCATGAGTTATGAATTATATGTATGCATGACATGTTATGAATGAAAATGATGAATGAAGTTAAAGTTCATGCCTTCAAGGCATAATGATGATATGGAATGAAAATGATGAATGAAGATAAGATTCATGCCTATAAGGCATAATGATAATGTTAAGCATTAAGAATGAATGAATATGCTATGAATGTTGTATAAATGAAGAAGCATGTGAAAGTATTTTATTTTTAAGAATGGGATTGTACCGGACCTGAATAAGGTCCACGGTTCTGGACTATCGATGAAGCTGTCCACGGTTCGGGACTACCGATGAAGCTGTCCTTACGATTCGGGACTACCGATGAAGCTGTCCTTACCCTAGTAGGTCGAGATTAGCTACCTCGTATTTACTTAGGGATGCGCACATATGATGAATGAATGTGGTACAAGCCAGGGCCCCAATGAATGTTATGATTATGTTTAAGTATTTAAAAGTATGATTTTAAACTAAGCATTCTTATGATATATGCATTTGCCCATGCATCCATCCATGTTATGCATTATGTTTATGAAAATTATGTTTATGAAAATTATGTTTATGAAAAGTATGTTTATGCAAGGTATGTTGATGCAAAGTATGATAATGCAAAGTATGTTCATGTTAATTATGATGCCATGATTATGTTTATGTTTATGTAAATTATGATGCCATGATTATGGTTAGGTTCATGTAATTATGATGCCATGATTATGTTTATGTTCATGTAAATTATGATGCCATGATTATGTTTATGTTCATGTAAATTATGATGTCATGATTATGTTTAGGTTCATGTAATTATGATGCCATGATTATGTTTATGTTCATGTAAATTATGATGCCATGATTATGTTTATGTTCATGTAAATTATGATGCCATGATTATGTTTATGTTCATGTAAATTATGATGTCATGATTATGTTTAGGTTCATGTAATTATGATGTCATGATTATGTTTATGTTCATGTTAATTATAATGTCATGATTATGTTTATGTTCTTGTTAATTATGATGTCATGATTATGTTTTTGTTCATGTTAATTATGATGTCATGATTATGTTTATGTTCATCTTAATTATGATGCCATGATTATGTTTATGTTCATGCTAAAGTGTGATCCCACGATATCGATGTACATGCAAAATCCAGATGCCATGATTTATTTATGTGTATGCTAAAATGATGATGCCATGATTGTGTAAATGTTCATGATAAGAAGTATGCTATGATATGTAGGATTGAAGCATTATGTTCATGTTTATACGACATATGGATTTTGTGAGTAGGAGCCTCTGTGCTTATAGTCTTATTTTCTTATACCGCAGATCAAGCAAGAGATTGCTAAGGGAAGCAGCAGGAGAGGCTAGAACATGGATGTGTAGTAGTGACATGGCCAAGAAACCCTCTCATTTCACTTATTGCATGTTTTATGATCTGACAATGCTTACTTTGGGTTATGCTCAACTTATGATAATTATGCCTAAGAAACAACCTACTATTCGTGAAGTTATGGATAAATTACTTGCTACCTGAAATGCTTATGAATAAGTCATGGAAAGTTGATATCATGATGCTATGCATGCTGATAATATGTTATCTGAAATGCTTATGAATAAGTTATGGAAAGTTGATATCATGATGCTGGGTATGCTAGTAATATGTTAAGTATAATGTCACCATGTCCATGAATGATAGCCCAGACATGTGTATATGATTTAAGTACTAGTTATTCCGCTGCATTAAGATGTTACATATGCACATGTATGTTTAGCGTAACGCCGCTTAGAAAAAAAAAGCGGGCGTTACAGACACATCCGAGCCTAACTAAACGTTTGAATGAGCTCCAACTATATTAAAACTATTTCTTGATTAATGGGTCAGCCTTAAGCTTGGAGCATCGATTTGTTGTGCCACAACCAAGGTCGATGTAAAGAGAAGTGTAGTTGGGTACTATATATATTGTTGCATACTTGTTAATGAGTTAACAACCCAATGATTTATGCAAACATTCAATTAGTTGATAGCATAATGTGATAGTTACATATATATAATATGTAATCGGTATAATTACCTACCTTCATAGCTATGAATAACTTGATGGCCCCAACCATGGTTGTTCTTATCTATGGTTGGATATCAACCTATTTGGAGATGTTCCTACTATCTCCCGAATTGATAAAAAGGGTTATTCAATTCGAAAAATAAATAGGATTTAATGAATGTATATTGATGCATTCTTTATCATTCTTATCACATAAACTCAATTTGTATTTCTAGGATAATCACCTGATCATGTCTTCTCTGAATTTGCGTTCCATTTTGGACACCAATAAGCTGACTGGGCCAAACTTCATGGACTGGCTTAGAAACCTGAGGATAGTTCTCAAGGCAGAAAAGCTTGCTTATGTCTTTGAAGAACAACTTCCCAACCGTCCTCCTGAAGATGCAACTCCAGACCAGTTTCCTGAGTTGCTCAACCTGCTGAAGACTGTAGAGCCTTCTGTAATGCAGGATCAGAAGTCGATACTGTTAGTTGGTTCCTCCAAGAAAGGTTCTAAGAGGAAGCCCAAAGAACAAAATAAGGGAAGGAAGAAAAAGGCCAAAAAGACTGAAAAGGCATCAAAAGGCACTTGCCATCACTGTGGCAAGGAGGGCCACTGGCGAAGAAACTGTAAGTTTTATCTTGAGTCCTTGAAGAGGAAGGCATCCGATGGCCCATCCTCTTCAGGTATCTTCGTTATTGAATGTCACTCTATTTCCTCGTACACCTGGGTACTGGATACTGGGTGTAGCTCACATATATGTAATGACATAAAGGGGCTAAGGAATAGAAGAAGACTCGTCAAGGGAGAAGCGAATTTGCAAGTTGGAAATGGAGCAAAGATTGCTGCTGTTTCCATCGGAACATATTTGCTAAAGCTCCCTGCTGGACTTGTCTTAGAATTGGATAATTGTTATTTTGTTCCTTCGTTAATAAAGAACATTGTATCTATTTCATAATTGAATTAAAAGGGTTATCATTTAACTTTTAGTAACAATTGTTGTTACATAACTTTAAATGGTGTTCTTTATAGGACGGGAACTTTATACAATGATATCTACACGTTAGATTTATCCGGTGACGTTTTCAATATCGAAGTTAGCAACAAATGTGCTCGAATAGATAATCAAATAGACTCCTATACGTGACATTGTCGTCTTGGCCATATAAGTAAGAAACGCATGACCAAATTACACCGATGTGGAATTCTGGAATCATTTAAACTCGGTTCATTTGATACATGCGAATCATGCTTAAAAGGCAAGATGACCAAATTACCCTTTTCCGAAAAAGGTAAACCAGTGGGAGAATTGCTTGGTCTAATACATACTGATGTATGTGGACCAATGTCAACTCTTGCACAAGGAGGCTATAGCTACTTCATTACCATTATCGATGATCACTCACGATTCGGGTATGTGTTCTTAATGAAACATAAATCTGAAGGTTTTGAGAAATTCAAAGAGTTCAGAAGTGAAGTAGAGAAACAGCTTGGCAAAAGTATTAAAATACTTCGATCCGATCGGGGTGGTGAATACTTAAGTCAAAAGTTTCAAGATTATCTTAGGGACAATGGGATATTGTCTCAATGGACTGCGCCATATACACCACAGCATAATGGTGTATCTGAGAGGCATAACCGAACCTTGATGGACATGGTTAGATCTATGATGAATCATGCAACTCTTCGAAAATCCTTTTGGGGCTATGCGCTTAAGACAGTTGTTTACTTGATAAACAGAGTCCCAGCCAAGGTAGTCTCTACTACTCCATATGAGACATGGAATAGTAAGAAACCTCATTTAACTCACCTTAAGATATGGGGTTGTCCTGCTTATGTAAACGGACTGTATCAGACAAATTGGATGCTAAGTCTGATAAATGTCTATTTATTGGATACCCTAAGGAAACGAAGGGTTACCAATTCTATCATCTCTTGGAACAAAAGGTGTTTGTTTCAAGGCATGCTGTATTTCTGGAAAAAGAATTTCTTTTACAAGTAAACAGTGGGAGTAGCATTAAACTTGAAGAAGTTTAAGAGACTCCAATAGACATTACAGAGACACCTAGTCTAGACCCACAACCAATAACTCATAATGATGAGCTATCAGTTGAACCTAAAACAACACCACTTCTTCGTAGGTCTGATAGGACACGCAATATTCCAGAGAGATACAAATTTCTCATAAGTGAATCGAACGACGTGTTACTCATTAACAATGATGAACCTATCAGTTATGAAGATGTTCTGAAAAATTTAGAAAGGGATAAATGAAGCCATGAAGTCGGAAATGGATTCCATGTACAAAAATCAAGTATGGGACTTGGTTAACCCACCTGAAGGGATTATGGCCATAGGGTGCAAGTATGTTTTCAAGAAGAAAACCGACATGGAAGGTAATGTTGTTACCTTTAAGGCTAGATTAGTGGCAAAAGGATATCGTCAGAAACAAGGAATTGATTATGACAAAACCTATTTGCAAGTAGCTATGCTTAAATCCATTCGGATACTCCTGGCCATAGCAGCTCATTATGATTATGAGATATGGCAAATGGATGTGAAAACATCTTTCCTTAATGGAAACCTGCTTGAGGATGTATACATGATACTACCTGAAGGTTTCACATCGGTTAATAAAACCAATGTATGCAAGCTTCGACGATGCATATATGGACTAAAGCAAGCATCCAGGAGCTGGAACATCCGTTTTGATGAGACAATCAAAGAGTTTGATTTCTCACAAAATCCTGACGAACCTTGTGTGTACAAGAAGGTTAGTGGGAGTGCAGTCGTATTCCTAGTGTTATATGTCGATGACATATTACTTATAGGAAACGATATATCAGTCTTACAGTCAGTTAAAATTCGGTTGTCCAAAACTTTCTCCATGAAAGACCTGGGAGAAGCATCTTATATCCTTGGGATTAGAATCTATAGAGATAGATCAAAACGGTTGCTTGGTCTTTCGCATTCTACATATATAGACCGAGTGCTAAAAGGGTTTAGCATGTCGGAATCCAAGAAAGGTCACCTTCCCATCAGGCATGGGAACAACCTTTTGTTGATGCAGTCTGGCCCTGATTATTGTTTTGGTGTTGACACCGATTTTAGTTTAGGTGGATGATGTTTGATTATGATTAAGTCCTGATCGAGAATCAGGCATGGTATGGAAAATCCTAGTCTGGAGGGCTAGGTGTTGGAAAAGTCCTAATTCGGAAGGGTTGGGTGAAAAGTCCTAGCTTGGAGGGCTAGGTGAAAAGTCCTAACTTGGAGGGTTAGGTGCAAATTCCCATCCTCAAGAATTAGGTGAAAAAGTCCTAGCTTGGAGGGTCAGGTGCCTAGCTTGGAGGGCTAGGTTGGATGATGTCCTAATTCGGAAGGGTTGGGTGAATAGTCCTAGCTTGGAGGGCTAGGTGAAAAGTCCTAACTTGGAGGGTTAGGTGCAAATTCCCATCCTGGAGAATTAGGTGAAAAAGTCCTGGCTTGGAGGGTCAGGTGCCTAGCTTGGAGGGCTAGGTTGGATGATGTTCTAACTCGAAAGGGTTGGGTGAAAAGTCCTAGCTTGGAGGGCTATGTGAAAAGTCCTAGCTTGGAGGGCTAGGTGAAAAGTCCTAACTTGGAGGGTTAGGGCCAAATTCTCAACTTGGAGAGTTAGATGGAAAAATCCTTAGCTTGGAAGGCTAAGGTGAATGAATTCCTAGCTTGGAGGGCTAGGTTTGAGTCCCTGGATCGGTCTGGTGACCGATCAGGGACATTGGCACGTTGCTCCTTCGTGGATCGGTCTGGTGACCGATCCAGCGATGTCTGATCGGACTGGTGACCGATTAGGGAACGCACAGTGAGGTTGGGAACCTACAGTGTGGCTCCTGATCGGACCGGTGACCGATCAGGGAACAGGCTGCATCCTCACTACCCTGCTCCTGATCGGTCTGGTGACCGATCAGGGAGCTGGAAGTGAGTGATTTCCCTTGCTAATCAAGTCCTGAACGGTCCGGTGACCGATCAGGAACTTTGGATCTGATTAAAAAATCACTGTTCATCTGTCCTGATCGGTCTGAGTGACCGATCAGGCTTCACTCTGATCGGTCTGGTGACCGATCAGGCTTCACTCTGATCGGTCAGATGACCGATTAGGCATGTATAATCGCGAGAGCTGGGAATCCCAGCAAAGCAGTGGATCGGTCTGGTGACCTACCCACAAGCCCTGGATCGGTCCGGTGACCGATCACTTTAATTCAAATTGCGCTGTCAGACGCTCTATTCCCGTCTGACCATATCCGATTTGCTGCCACATACATCTGATATTTGATTTACTGTGTGATACGCTGCTCTAACACTCTGATTAAGCTGCAGGTGATAGGGGAGGATTCAAACACTCAAGGAGAGATCAATGGAGGCTTTCCTTTGAGCAGGTTTGTCCGATTCTCCATTTCAGGTTGCAACGGCCGAGCTGCAGACTGGAGCCGAGACTGGGGCTTGGCTGAGGCGATATCAGGAAGACCAGAGAGGGCTCAGTGGTAGCTGGCATTGGCAGTGTGGTAGCTGGAGGCTACGGAGGATGTTGTCACCTGGTGCTGTGTGGAGAATCAAAAGCGCGGAAGCTAGCTTCAGTGAAGCAGAGTTCGAATACAGTCTTCTTGCTCTGCCTTGAGTTCTCCATTACAAGCTTGCTACGTTCTTGAAGTTTCATCACCTTGAGCAAGCTACTAATTTCAAGAAGCAATCATCCATTACTTGAGCGCTTGAAGGAGAGAACAAGAGGCTTAGAGTTCGACAGTGGGAAGACACGAAGAAGGGTTCTTGCGTGAGATCGCCACTGGGTGGAGCTCAGGGAAGCTTGCTGTGTTCTTGTCCTTGCTAAGTGTTTGAGTAAGATCCTTCTTGTTGTTTCTTTGTGCTTAAACTTTATCTGTGATTGAAACATTGTGGAGAGGATTCTCCCTTGCTAATTGGGGATCATGATGTACTACTAGGTGCCACTCATGATCATTCTATAATAGGTTAATTATAGACGGCCAACATAAATCGAAAGCCTATTTAGTCACACGCACTACGAGTAATCCGAGGGATTTAAAATGAGTTGAAAATTAGATTTTCCAATCAAGAGAGATTAGGTTTGGTTGAGCCAAACGATAAGTCGAATCTGAATTTTTTAGAGACGCATCGGAAGCGTAAAATGGCTAAGTCTTTTGAAGACTTAATAGATGAATTAAATGAGTTTAATTCATTGGGGCGTGGCTTGGATAGGCCGCCAAAGAGGGTCTCCACCCTCTTTGCTTGGCCGACCACAACAAAGGGAGAGAACCAAATTGTTTGGTTCAATTTATAAAATAAACCAAGTGTGGTTCGTTTTATAAAATTATGGATGATATAAATTTTTTTATATAAACCAAGATTTGGTTTATTTTTCATGGAAATTAAAATGAACCATGGATTGGTTTATTTTATTTTATAAAATCAATCATGGATTGATTTACCATAATAAAGAAATTTATATAAAGAAATTTATTTTTCATGGAAATTAAAATAAACCATGGATTGGTTTATTTTATTTTATAAAATCAATCATGGATTGATTTACCATGATAAAAAAATTTATATAAAGAAATTTATATGATAACTTTCTTATGAAAATTTATTCCATAAGAAAGAAGAGACTTGGTTGATTTTTTATCATGAATTAAAATATGATTTTAACCATGATATAAAATCAAGACTTGGCATGATGGAATAAGTCATAGAAAATTTATATGATAAATTTCTTATGAAAATTTATTCCATAAGAAAAAGGAGACTTGGCGGTTGAGAGACCACTATATAAAGGACTCAAGGCAAAGCTTGGAAATCATTCGAAATAATCGAAGTATTCTTGCCTGGGCTCTCTCCCTCTCCTCCCTTCCTTCTCTTGGCCGGCCACAAGCCTCCTCCCCTTTTCTTCTTGCCGTGAGCACAAGGAGAAGCCCCAAGGCGACGAAGTTCTTCCGTTGGGACGATCTTCCTCTCTGACCATCATCACCTTGGGATTGGGCGCAAGTCATCTTTCTCCTTCTCGGCGGAATTGTGATTCCGGCCAACCTTGGTGGTGAGTTTTTCCGATGTGATTGCTTCTCTCTTGGTTTTTCTTGTCGCATTCTCGGAGAATCTAGTAGTTCTCGAGAACACGAAACTCGTGGCTTTGTGAAGTCATCCCGAAGATATTCGGCGTGGACGCGAATAGAGGCGGAGCTTCCGAGGGACGCTTATGGTTGGATCTCGTCCCTTTCTTCGAGTTACGCGAGGTCACAAGTAAATTAGTTTACGTTTCAGCAAAATTTTAAATATATGATCATGTCTACACAAGATAAGGTTGCATGCTTAGATGTGTGGTTAAATAATTTGAGAAATTATTTATGCTAAACATTCTGCTGCATATAATTAATTTTAAAAATTACGAACCTGCATCCATGTCAACATGCACCCGGTCCCAACACCGGGCGCCCCCAAGGTCAAGGCAAAACAAGTTAAGCAAGAAAACGCTTCGGAAGCTCACTGGGGGGCGCCCCCGTGCTCCCGGGCGCCCCGGGCTCAAGCCAACGAAGCGGATAGAGTCAAGCCAGTGAGAAGCCAGCGGACCGAGTCAACCCGGGCGGCCCCTGCGTCCCGGGCGCCCCCGGTCAAACCTCAGCCCGATCCTGAAGGGATAATGGCTGACCGAGACTTGTCCGAATCGATTGACACGAGGGGGGTGCCCAACGTTCAGGGCGCCCTAGGAGGCTATAAATAGCCCCTCAACACCAAGGCATCTCACAACACATCTTTCCAACGCTACTACGCTCTTCGACCCAAGCGCTCTGCTCCTGAAGCCTTCCATCTCAAAATTGAAGCGCCGACACTGACCTTAGGCACCAAAGTACGATCCATACCAGGCATCTATCACGAAGAGTAACTCTGTTTTCCTTTACTGCAAAATTTCTGTACCATTCTCTGTAAAACACTTTGCGCACTATAGAATTGCCCGCAGTAAACGGTCAAGGACCGTAGGCCTTGGAGTAGGAGCCGACCGCGACTCCGAACCAAGTAAATCCTTGTGTTCATGTCTTTCTTTGTGTTTTTAATTTCCGCTACTTATTCTCTTAAAGGTATATCCAAAAACGGTTTACGATATTCACCCCCCCTCTATCGTTATTCTCGATCCAACAAGTGGTATCAGAGCGGGGAAGCTCAAATTTGGTGCAACCACCAATTTGAGAGTTTTTTTTGGATTTCGTTTTGAATTTTTTTTCGAATTTTCATCGTTAATCGAGTTTGGTGCAAGACCCCTCGATAAATTTTTTTTTCCCACACTACTAATCCAAGACCAAGTCTTGGGATATTTCTTTCCTTTTACTCTTGATTTCAGATAAATGGCCATGCAAGAAGGATTCAGCACAGCCAGACCACCACTTTTCAGTGGGAAGGACTTCTCCTACTAGAAAAGTCGGATGGAGGTCCACCTGAAAACTCAGGTGGACATGTGGATAATCATCCAGTCTGGACTGGAGATTCCAAAGAACGCTGAAGGAGTGCCACAGTCTTATGCTGAGTGGGATACCGCTCTGAAAAGAAAAATTGAAGCTGATGCCAAAGCAACTCAGATACTTCAATGCGGCCTGACCAAGGAAGAGTTGAATCGGGTAGGACCATTCAACAGTGCAAAGGAGCTGTGGGGTAAGCTGATCGAGCTGCACGAAGGAACTTCAGATACTCGAATCAGCAAGAGGGATCTCCTCCTGAACAAGCTGTACACGATCAAGATGAACGACAACGAATCCGCTGCTCAGCTCCACGCTAGAATTCAGGAGCTGATGAACGGTCTACACACCATCGGTCACAAGGTAGAAAACCGTGACCTAATAAGGTACGCCCTTAATGCTTTCCCGAGAAACACCTTGTGGGCATCTATGGTAGATGCATACAAGGTTTCAAGGGACCTTTCAAAAATTAAGTTAGATGAACTATTCTCCTAATTAGAATTACATGAGCAGACTAACTGCAATCTGGCCGAGAAAGGCATCGCTTTTCTTGCAGGTAATGCTGGAAAAACAACCAAGAAGAAGCCTCAACCTGCACCCGAGTCTGATTCAGATTCAGACTCAGAAGACAGCCAGGGACTACTACAAAGAGCTAAAAAACCAGACCAACCGAAGAAAAGCCAGCCGAAGAATGGAAGAACAAGCTAAACCCTCAAATGAAAAGAACAAACCTAACGTGACCTGTTACGAGTGCAAGAAGAAGGGCCACTACAAGACTGAATGCCCAACCTGAAGGAAACAAAGAAGACGAGAAAGAAGAAGGCACTTCAGGCAACGTGGGACGAGTCTTCCTCCGAAGAAGAAGAAGAGGTCCCACAGTCGAACTTGCTCGCACTAACCGCCTCAGAAGAAATCGAGACCGAGTCAGAGTCAGAGCCGGACGACGGCAAACTTACATTCTCAGAGGGCGGCGAAATAACTGTAAGTGGGTTTTCAAGAAATCAGTTAAATGAATTAAATTCCTATCTTTCTCGAGATTTGGCGAAAGCTAAACTCCGAGTCGAATCTCTCCGACAGGAAGTTGTAACGCCCCAAAATTTTCCCATATAAAATGTTATGAAATATCATGAAATTCATGAAATATTATTAATATTATGAAATATTATGAATTCATGAAATATTATTAATATTATGAAATTTCATGATGGGCTTGGCTTAATGGGCTTTGATATGGATTAGTGCAAATTGTGATAAAAAGAAAAGGTAGAAAGGAGAAAGCAAGGATTGAACCTTGAACCTCCTAGTGGCACTCACCATGTCATAACCAATGAACCAAGCAATGTTTCTTGTAGAGAGAATAAGAAACATTCTTGTTAAATCGAGGGAAGCGAAGAGACATGTCTTTTCATGATAAGAGTATAAATAAGAAGAGGGAAAAGAAGTTACACTTCTTCTTCTTCTTCCCCACTTCAATTTTCGAAAAGTTAGAGTCTCCTTCTCCCTTTGCATTTTCGAAAAACACAACCCTAGGGTTCTAACCCTAGGGAATTGGAAGGAAGACGACCCTTTAAGGTTCTTGCCCTCTACTAGGGTCAAGGTTGCTAGAGAAGACTAACAAGGGAAACTCTCATCTTCTTCTTCTTCAAGGGTACCCTAAGGAGTAAGAGAAGGAGAAATTCAAGCGAAAGGATGTAAGTATCCCCTCACCTGCAGTGTAATAGTTGTTGTATGGTTCCTTGTTTTTATGGTTTTCGAAAATGGGGTTTTTCCCCTTTGAAGGTTTCGGCCACCTCTCAAGGGGAGGCCTTGATCACTCCTTAATACATGGGAAGACCCCTTGAGACTTAGGGTATATAGGTATGTGGATTTTCTTCATGATGTTGTGAACAAAAACTAGGGTTTTCACCCTTTGTAAGTTTCGGCCAAGGTAAAAGGATTTAGGAGTTTAAGAGTTGAACTTCTCTAGGATATATTTTATGTTAGTGTAATATATGATGGTGTAGACAATGTGTTTATATAAATGTTTGGTTACAAAAATCTAACTTTTTCCCTACCCTACAAGTTTCGGCCAACCCTAGAGGGATTAGGGTTTAGGGTTGCATATTTATTCTATGATGAAATCTATGGTTAATAAGTGGTATAATAAGTATGTGAAGTGTTTGGGTAAATGCTTGTGAGAAAGTTGATTTCCAAAAACCCTAATTCCCTACCTTGTAAGTTTCGGCCAACACCCTAAAGTTAGGGTTTGTGATGGTTAAACTACCCTACGAGACAGGATTTCGTTGGTAAGATGATATGCGTATGCATGTGATGTTTAAATGGAAGGCTTGAATCAAAATCTTGATGTTCTCTAGTATGTGAATGCATGTGATGTTTAAACGAAATGGTTGATTTGAAACCTTAATTGTTAGCATGCTATCACTTCCTATGATATGTTTATGCATGAGGTGTTTAAATGAGATGTATGATTGAAATCTTAATTGTTAGCATGCTACCACTTCCTATGATATGAGTATGATCAATGTAACCGAATCTTAGCAGATCTAAAGTATGTTAAGTGGTTGAATTATGATGTATGTATGAGCATGTCTTATAGCCCATGGGGCACCCTTATGAGATTGCATGTGATATGTATGATGAAATGCTTGAAAGGATACTCCATTAAGTATGGGATTCAGAACACCCTTATATTGTGAGGTGTGTCCCAATGGGATCAGAAACACCCTGAAAAAGTGGGTGTCCCTTGAGCAGTGAAAATTGGAGTACATCCTTAGCATATATATGTAAAGACATGATAAGTATTTTACTTTGTAAGTTGTGTACCCGACTCATAAGAGGGGTCGTTAAATCAAATCCGGGGTGCATGTTAACTTAAGGTCATGGCTCTGGTAGGACGTAAGAGGTCCTGCTCTAATGGGATTGGTGGCTCGCTACCCCAACTCATTAGGGAACGCGCATCATGTGGTACACAACTGGGCCCTATATGACATGGATGTATTTTTAAGTATTACCGTTATGGAATTGTTTTTGAAAAACATTTATTACATGTGATGGGTATGCTTAAAATACTATATACTGCATGCTTAGGAACTTTGATGTTTAATATGCTATGAAGAACTCATGCTTATGTCTTGTTATGTGTACATGTTGTATGCTTTCGTATGGATTTTGCGAGTAGGACTGGATCCTTACTAAGCTTTTATGCTTACTAGTTATGTGTTGTCTTATGCTGCAGATAAAGGTAAGGAACACATGAACTAAAGGAAGAGGCAGGAAGGCTGAGGATGTGTGGGGTGGTGGCTCGGGAAAGAATGATTCTATATCTACTTTATCATGTTTATGTTTATGGTTCCTTGACTATAAGTGTTAGTGATTAGGATTGATATGGCATGATAGTGTTTATCCTTGGATGTCTCTTATACTTGATTATGTTATGAGTTGAATTTACTAGTGAAGTTATCATTTTATGGAATAACTAGTGAAGTTATCATGATATGGAATAACTTTGATAGTTTTAAACAAGCATGTTCAGTCCTTAGTCCCTGCATTGATTGTATGAATTTTATGCTAGAAAAAAAAATATATTACTATATGATTGAGATGTACGTAACCCTGCCCCGAGAGTAGATATAAGGGCGGGCGTTACAGGTTGGTATCAGAGCAGATTTCCCCTCCACCACACACACATCAAGCTTCATCCTGCCGCTTCCAAGTAAGAGATCCTAACCTTGCTTTACTTTATCTCATGTACAGTAAGTAATGATATATATAGAGATGATTTATGCTGCACAATATAGAGATGATTTACGCTTGCATAACAAGGAAAAGTAGCATAAATTCTTATGTAGCTTACTTGTCACCTGTATGATAGTCAATGACTAGAAGTTGTAAGATATGTGAACATATATGCATTCATTAATAATCTAGAATTTGGGATCAGAGGGTGGTTACATATGGTAATCACTAGGTAAACTACACCGATTAGGTGTGTGTTTTCCTCTGTATATATTTGCGAATTGAAAAAGGAATGGTTTAGTACTAACCATGTCATTTTCTTTTCAATTCCAGATGTTACATGAGGACTACCCTGAGAGATGCCGCGAGCTGCTGGAGCAGATAGAGGCAGTTGGGTATTGGCCGACTCGGGGAATTCAAGGCACCATAGGATTCTTGGATCGGCTCTTCTGGAATCTGGAGCGGGAAGGGTTTCCAGCCACAGACGATCATAGGATCGGAGCTTTACTTCGTTCTTTGCCCAACCGGGCAAGAGAGGATGCGCATCAGATCTGGGGACAGCACAGATGTTGTATCCCCTATACGGAGTTGTGCAGGCAGCTCCTCCGCCATGAGTTCCCAGCAGATCTGGGAGACTCGGAGGAGGACCCCGAGCCGTCCGAGGAGGACTCCGAGCCGTCCGAGGAGGACCCTGAGCCGTCCAAGGAGGATCCTGAGCCGTTTGAGGAGGATCCTGAGCCCTTCGAGGAGGATCCTGAGCCCTTCGAGGAGGATCCTGAGCCCTTCGAGGAGGATCCCGAGCCCTTCGAGGAGGACCCCGAGCCGTTCGAGGAGGACCCCGAGCCCTTCGGGGAGGACCCCGAGCTCTTCGAGGAGGATCCAGCGATGCTGGAGATGTTCGAGGAAGACCTTGAAGCGGATGAGGAAATTCTCGAGATCGAAGAAGAAGACCCGATGGGAACAGTAGAGGATCCTGAGGAGGGCCAAAGGGGGATGAGCGAGGAGGTAGTAGTCATCGCTACGATGTTCTTTATGTTGGGCCTCACGGCAGCCCATCTGGCTCACTGAGTGGGATTAGTGGTGTATGTAGACTTATAAGAATGAATAAAATAAATTTTGGTTGGTATAATAAATAAAATCTCATTTATCCAATATTGATCATGCGACACATAAGGACTAATATTACAGGAAACATAATATGAGTTGGGTTACCTATGATCATGATCAAGTATCATTCTTGGGACATGTTATCTCCAAGGAAGGAGTAATGGTGGACCTGACTAAAATTGAAGCTGTGAGTAACTGGACTAGACCCAAGAATGCCAGTGAAATCCGAAGTTTCCTCGGGCTAGCAGGCTCTTACAGAAAATTCGTAGAGAACTTCTCTCGGATCGCAACCCCTATGACAGCTCTTACAAAGAAAGACAAGAAATATGTATGGACGGAGGAATGTGAAAAGAGCTTTACTGAACTGAAAAGGAGGCTGACTAGTGCTCCAATATTGACTCTTCCAGAGAGTGATATGGGTTTCGATATGTACAGCGACGCGTCCAAACTTGGACTCGGAGCTGTGCTTATGCAGAATGGGAAAGTGATTGCCTATGCCTCTAGGCAACTGAAGGAACATGAAAGAAACTACCCTACCCATGACTTAGAGTTAGCAGCAGTAGTCTTTGCACTGAGAATATGGAGGCACTACCTATATGGAACTCAGTGTAAAGTTTATACAAATCACCAGAGTCTGCGGTATTTTTTTCACCTAGAAGGATCTGAATATGAGACAGCGCAGATGGCTTGAATTGGTCAAGGATTATGATTGTGAGATCCTATACCATCCGGGAAAAGCAAACAAGGTAGCCGATGCTCTCAGTAGAAAATCATGTGCTGCTTTGATGTCTGTATCAGCTTTGTCACAACCCTTAGGGGAAGAAATTATGAATTTCGGAATTGAAATGATATCAGGACAGTTATCCACCCTGATGATTTCGCCAACATTATTCGACAATATTCTGGAAAAGTAAAATCATGATCCGAGTCTTCAGAGAATCAAGCAAGAGATTCTCGAAGGCAAGGACGATGGATTTCGGATTTCAGACAGCGGAGTCCTATATCTGCGGGATCGATTATGTGTTCCCGACGACTCCGACTTGCGGACAAGAATCCTGGAAGAAGCTCACGGAACACCTTATGCAATGCATCCTGGGTCTACCAAGATGTATCAAGATTTGAAGAGCATGTTTTGGTGGTCCAGTATGAAGCGGGATGTAGCTCACTGTGTCAGTATGTGTTTGACCTGCCAGAGGGTCAAAGCAGAACACCAGAGGCCTGGAGGAGTTTTGCAACCCCTGTCTATTCCCGAGTGGAAATGGGAAGACATCTCCATGGATTTCATCTCTGGGTTGCCGCGAACGACGAATGGATATGATGGTATATGGGTTATTGTGGACAGGCTAACCAAGTCTGCCCATTTTCTGGCCATCAGGATGACTTACTCGGTAGAGCAGTTGGCTCAACTGTACGTCAAGGAAATTATCCGACTGCACGGGGTTCACAAGACCATTATCTCTGATAGGGATGGTCGATTCACTTCAGATTTTTGGGGACACGTACAGAAAACTCTCGGTACGAAACTGAAATTCAGTACTGCCTTTCACCCCCAGACTGACGGGCAGACTGAAAGAGTAAACCAGATATTAGAGGATATGTTACGAGCTTGTGCCTTGGACTTCAAGGGAAGCTGGTGTCGATACCTGAGCCTGGCAGAGTTTGCTTATAACAACAGTTATCAGGCTACTATCGGGATGGCACCGTACGAAGCACTGTACGGAAGAAAATACAGATCTCCTATATGTTGGCTTGAGAGTGGTGAAAAGAAGGAGATGGTACTCCAGACTGATATTATAGATGAAACCACTCAGGCTATAAAGAATATTCGCCAGAGAATAGAGACTGCTCAGAGTCGGCAGAAAAGCTACGCCGATAAGCGACGCAGACCGCTAGAGTTTGAGGTTGGGGATTCAGTATTCCAGAAAGTGGCCCCTATGAAAGGGGTGATGAGATTCGGAAAGAAAGGGAAGCTGAGTCCGAGATATGTGGGACCGTATCAAATTCTGGGACGGGTAGGCAAAGTGGCCTACGAACTGGAGTTACCGCCAGAAATGTCGGCTATCCACAATGTCTTCCATGTATCAATGCTCAGGAAATGTACCTCTGATGTGAATCAGATGATAGAGCCCCAACCAGTACAAGATCAAGGGAGCTTAAGTTCCGAACGCCGACCTATACGGATCTTAGATCGGGAAGTCAAAAAAGCTAAGGAACAAGGAAGTACCCTTAGTAAAGGTTCTGTGGAGGAATGAACAATTCGAAGAAGCCACATGGGAACGAGAGGAGGCAATACGATTAAAGTATCCGGAATTATTTTAAAGTTTGAGACGAACTTTTTATAAGGTATGGAGGATTGTAACGCCCCAAAATTTTCCCATATAAAATGTTATGAAATATCATGAAATTCATGAAATATTATTAATATTATGAAATATTATGAATTCATGAAATATTATTAATATTATGAAATTTCATGATGGGCTTGGCTTAATGGGCTTTGATATGGATTAGTGCAAATTGTGATAAAAAGAAGAGGTAGAAAGGAGGAAGCAAGGATTGAACATTGAACGTCCTAGTTGCACTCACTATGTCATAACCAATGAACCAAGGAATGTATCTTGTAGAGAGAATAAGAAACATTCTTGTTAAATCGAGGGAAGCGAAGAGACATGTCTTTTCATGATAAGAGTATAAATAAGAAGAGGGAAAAGAAGTTACACTTCTTCTTCTTCTTCCCCACTTCAATTTTTGAAAAGTTAGAGTCTCCTTCTCCCTTTGCATTTTCGAAAAACACAACCCTAGGGTTCTAACCCTAGGGAATTGGAAGGAAGAAGACCCTTTAAGGTTCTTGCCCTCTACTAGGGTCAAGGTTGCTAGAGAAGACTAACAAGGGAAACTCTCATCTTCTTCTTCTTCAAGGGTACCCTAAGGAGTAAGAGAAGGAGAAATTCAAGCGAAAGGATGTATGTATCCCCTCACCTGCAGTGTAATAGTTGTTGTATGGTTCCTTGTTTTTATGGTTTTCGAAAATGGGGTTTTTCCCCTTTGAAGGTTTCGGCCACCCCTCAAGGGGAGGCCTTGATCACTCCTTAATACATGGGAAGACCCCTTGAGACATAGGGTATATAGGTATGTGTATTTTCTTCATGATGTTGTGAACAAAAAATAGGGTTTTCACCCTTTGTAAGTTTCGGCCAAGGTAAAAGGATTTAGGAGTTTAAGAGTTGAACTTCTCTAGGATATATTTTATGATAGTGTAATATATGATGGTGTAGACAATGTGTTTATATAAATGTTTGGTTACAAAAACCTAACTTTTTCCCTACCCTACAAGTTTCGGCCAACCCTAGAGGGATTAGGGTTTAGGGTTGCATATTTATTCTATGATGAAATCTATGGTTAATAAGTGGTATAATAAGTATGTGAAGTGTTTGGGTAAATGCTTGTGAGAAAGTTGATTTCCAAAAACCCTAATTCCCTACCTTGTAAGTTTCGGCCAACACCCTAATGTTAGGGTTTGTGATGGTTAAACTACCCTACGAGACAGGATTTCGTTGGTAAGATGATATGTGTATGCATGTGATGTTTAAATGGAAGGCTTGAATCAAAATCTTGATGTTCTCTAGTATGTGAATGCATGTGATGTTTAAACGAAATGGTTGATTTGAAACCTTAATTGTTAGCATGCTAGCACTTCCTATGATATGTTTATGCATGAGGTGTTTAAATGAGATGTCTGATTGAAATCTTAATTGTTAGTATGCTACCACTTCCTATGATATGAGTATGATCAATGTGACCGAATCTTAGCAGATCTAAAGTATGTTAAGTGGTTGAATTATGATGTATGTATGAGCATGTCTTATAGCCCATGGGGCACCCTTATGAGATTGCATGTGATATGTATGATGAAATGCTTGAAAGGATACTCCATTAAGTATGGGATTCAGAACACCCTTATGTTGTGAGGTGTGTCCCAATGGGATCAGAAACACCCTGAAAAAGTGGGTGTCCCTTGAGCAGTGAAAATTGGAGTACATCCTTAGCATATATATGTAAAGACATGATAAGTATTTTACTTTGTAAGTTGTGTACCCGACTCGTAAGAGGGGTCGTTAAATCAAATCCGGGGTGCATGTTAACTTAAGGTCATGGCTCTGGTAGGACGTAAGAGGTCCTGCTCTAATGGGATTGGTGGCTCGCTACCCCAACTCATTAGGGAACGCGCATCATGTGGTACACAACTGGGCCCTATATGACATGGATGTATTTTTAAGTAATACCGTTATGGAATTGTTTTTGAAAAACATTTATTACATGTGATGGGTATGCTTAAAATACTATATACTGCATGCTTAGGAATTTTGATGTTTAATATGCTATGAAGAACTCATGCTTATGTCTTGTTATGTGTACATGTTGTATGCTTTCGTATGGATTTTGCGAGTAGGACTGGATCCTTACTAAGCTTTTATGCTTACTAGTTATGTGTTGTCTTATGCTACAGATAAAGGTATGGAACACATGAACTAAAGGAAGAGGCAGGAAGACTGAGGATGTGTGGGGTGGTGGCTCGGGAAAGAATGATTCTATATCTACTTTATCATGTTTATGTTTATGGTTCCTTGACTATAAGTGTTAGTGATTAGGATTGATATGGCATGATAGTGTTTATCCTTGGATGTCTCTTATACTTGATTATGTTATGAGTTGAATTTACTAGTGAAGTTATCATGTTATGGAATAAATAGTGAAGTTATCATGTTATGGAATAACTTTGATAGTTTTAAATAAGCATGTTCAGTCCTTAGTCCCTGCATTGATTGTATGAATTTTATGCTAGAAAAAAAAATATATTACTATATGATTGAGATGTACGTAACCCTGCCCCGAGAGTAGATATAAGGGCGGGCGTTACAGAAGTAAAACTCCTGAATGAGGGTGCTGACTCTAGATCCTTAACTGAGAATGTTCAAGAAGGAACCTCTACTCAAGTTGAAAATGTTAGTGATATGAGAGAAGTGTCCTAAGGCAATCGCCTTATGATTGTAAAACATTTATATTAATAAATGATAATTCACTATTTGAGTATACATTCTTGTGTATTTGATTGGGATCTTAAACTCATCTACTGAATGTCCGCCATACAGTTCACAGCATAAGAGAATTTGTGATGGGATCACAACTAGTGATTATCTCTAAATGTTCAAATGTGAAGTGTTGGAAATATCCCTAGTCGATGAATTGATAAATACGAACATTATCAATTCTGTTGAGACTAGCATGGGTTATTCTCTATTCAGCTGATTCTCACTGGCTGGTGACATTGGGATGTCCGGAGATAAACATGGATGCTAGTTAAGGGAACTAGTTCATTGGAGTGACTAGCTGTAAGACTTCATATGGGAATCTACATGTAGATATGTCAATGAAGATCTTACTGCGGCTTAAGTGCGATGTTCCTTTGACTTCCGGTGTTCAAGTCATCTTGGTCATGGAGACTTATACTTTGACATCTTAAGCAAGTATCTCCAAGGAGGTGTGGACCCAGGATGATCGGGTGTAAGCCGAAGTGTCCGAAGATGTTTGAACAGCCTACAAAGGATTCACCACTCCTTGCGAGGAGATGTATACCCAGGCCTATCGTCGGATTGTTACTCAAAGCCTCTGGCCAGAGCATATCATGTTTAGCGTGAGAGTCTCTAAAATACATGAGAGTAATTAGAAATCCAAAGGACGAGTAAGACATTACTTGGGCTAGGTGTGACGTAGTCAGCCTAGTGGGGACTGACACCATTGACCGTGTCCTGAACCAAGTGGGTATAAGGTGGTGAAGGGAATGGGGCACGATTCATTAGAGCTGTTGAAGGGTTTCAGAATAATTTCTTCTGGGGTCAAACCGTTGATCTTTCGATTAATTGGGGATCATGATGTACTACTAGGTGCCACTCATGATCGTTCTATAATTTGTTGATTATAGACGGCCAACATAAATCGAAAGCCTATTTAGTCACACGCACTACGAGTAATCCGAGGGATTTAAAACGAGTTGAAAATTAGATTTTCCGATCAAGAGAAATAAGTAGAATCTGAGTTAGTCAGAGGCGCATTAGAAGCTAAAAATGGCTAAGTCTTTTGAAGGCTTTTTGGGCGAATTAAATGAGTTTAATTCGCGACGGTCCGGGTTGGGTTTAGCCGACCAAAGAGGGTGTTAACCCCTCTTTGGTGGCCTGCCAAATAAAAGGAGAAAACCAATTTAATTGGTTTAATTAATAAAATAAATCTAGCGCGATTTATTTTATAAATTATGGATAAATAAATTTATATAAAGAAATTTATATAAATAAAATTTATAGAAATTTATTCTTTTATGGAAGATTAAAATAATCCATGAGTTGGTTCATTTTGATTTTATAAAATCAATTATGAATTGATTTATCCATAATAAGAAAGTTTATAAATTTCTTATAAAATTTATTCCATAATTTAAAGAGAAGAAGAATTAGTTTTTATTATAAATTAGTTTATAATAAAGACTTGGTTTAAACGGAATTAATTCATAAGAATTTATAGGATAAATTTCTTATGCTAAATAATTAGTTTTATTATATAGTTAGTTATAATAAAATTCATAAGAAAATTTATAGGATAAAATTCTTATGATAACTAATTTGTTTTATTATAAATGGTTATAATAAAACTAGGATTAAAAGGAATAAGCAATAAGAAAATTTATAAGATAAAATTTCTTATAACTAATTCCGTTAATTCGGTTTAGAGGGAGACTTAGCAAAGGAGTTGCTACTATATATAGGAACCAAAGGCTAGCCCTTAATTCCAATCAAGTGATTATTATTGGAGCTCTCCCTCTCTCTCTTCTCTTCTCTCCTCCTTCTCTTCTTCTTTCCTTAGGGTCGGCGCACCCTAGCTCTCTAGGGCCGGCACACCCTAGTTCCTCTAGGGCCGGCGCCCAATCACAACACCAAGGAGGTGTTGCCGTGAGCCACTAGAAGAAGAAGAACCCGAACAAGAAGAAGAAGAAGCGGATAGCGACTCCTCTCCTCTCGGAATTCGATTCCGTTGCTTCTTGTTGGTTAGTTTCTAACTCCTCTCTTGATCTTTCAAGTTGTGCCTATAGAGAATCTAGTAGTTCTCGTCGGCACAAAACTCGTGACTTTGCGAAGTCATCCCAAAGAGAACTCGGCGTGGACGCGAATAGAGGCGAAGCTTCCAAGGGACGCTACGGTTGGATCTCGTCCCTTACTTCGAGTTACGCGAGGTACTTGGTAAATTAGTTTACTTTTCGCAAACTTTTATTTTATGATTATGTCGATACACTATAAGGTTGCATGCTAGATACGAAGTTAAAATAATTTAAGAAATTATTTTTATGCAAACTCTTCCGCTGCACGTAAAAATTTTGAATTTTACGAACTCGTATCCTTGTCGACATGCACCCGGTCCCAACAGTGGTATCAGAGCCGGTTAGTGTTCGACTTAATCAAATAATTGTTTTGTGGAAAACTTTGTCATGATCTCAATTTCGGAAATTTTTTTTTCAATTATGGAAACTTTCAAATTATAATAATTTTTAGATTTAGGAATTTCAAAGTTTGGAAATCCTCATGAAATTTCGCAAACGTTTGAAATTTTCTATTTTCTGAAATTTTATAATAATTTTGAAACTTCCCATCTTTGGAAACTTTCCAATTTTGGAAATTTTTCTATTTTAGAAATTTCCAATTTTGGAAATATGTAAGTTTCCTTTGTACCAAAAACTTACAATTATTCTGAAAATCAATTTTTGAAATCTCGCAATTTTGGGCACTTTCTTTTAAGAAAGTCTAGACAAATTCATGGACAGTTAATTGACAATTAAATTTGAATTGGTTTTTAAATTGACAACAAAATTCTTTATTTTGGATTGAGCCTCGGGGAGCCGTCCAATTTAAAGTTAGTTGTTGTAATTTAATTTCCCAATTTTAATTGAAATTGTCATGTTTGATTGGATTGAGCCTCGGGAGC
>JAGFNQ010001786.1:39721-62757 GCA_024364735.1 Boesenbergia rotunda
ATTGTTTGATATGTATGTTCTTCTTGTTGTTGTTTTTGAAAAAGGGAACCTTCTTCCCTTGTGCACCATTCGGCCAAGAGGGAATAGGCTAGGGTTTTTGGGTTGCTTGCTATCCTATGATGTACCCATGATTAGTAGTGTAGGTAAAGTACTTGTGTAAATGTTTGTGTGAATATTGAAGTCAAAAACCTAGCCTACCCTACCCTACAATGTTTCAGCCAACCCTAGGTGGATTAGGGTTTAAGGTTGTATGATTTTCCCTATGATATATCCATGCTAAATAGTATAGGCAAGGTGTTTGTGTAAATGCTTGTGTGGATATTTAAAGTCAAAAACCTAGCCTAGCCATCCTACAAGTTTCGGCCAACAATAGTTTAGGGTTAGGGTTGCTTGATTTTATTCCCATGATGCATGCTATATATGATATGTGATGATTGTATGGGATGTACCCTATGAGATATGCTTAGGATTGCTATGATGATATGTATGTACAAGTGGTGTTTAAATGGAATATTGATTTGGAAACTAAATGTCCCTAGCATGTGATTCTTTCCCTACTTTGGATGTTTCGGCCAACCCACTAGGACTAGGGTTTGTGAAGGTCAAACTACCCTATGATATATGTTTATGTTTGGGAATGATTATATGTATATGCTTGTGGTGTTAAAGGGAATGGTTGATATGGAAACCTTAATTGTTAGCATGCTATGATATGTTTATGCATGATGCTATGATATGTTTATGCATGAGGTGTTTAAATGAGATGTCTGATTGAAATCTTAATTGTTAGCATGCTACCACTTCCTATGATATGAGTATGATCTATGTGATCAAATCTTGTCAGATCTAAAGTATGTTAAGTGGTTGAATTATGATGTATGTATGAGCATGTCTTAAAGCCCATGGGGCACTCTTATGAGATTGCATGTGTTATGCACGATGAAATGCTAGAGAGGATACTCCACTAAGTTTGGGATTTAGAACACCCTTATGTTGTGAGGTGTGTCCCAATGGGATCAGAAACACCCTGAAAAAGTGGGTGTCCCTTGAGCAATGGGATCAGAAACACCCTGAAAAAGTGGGTGTCCCTTGAGCAGTGAAAATTGGAGTACATCCTTAGCATATATATGTAAAGACATGATAAGTATTTTACTTTGAAAGTTGTGTACCCGACTCTAAGGAGGTCGTTAAACAAATCCGGGGTGCATGTTAACGTAAGGTCATGGCTCTGGTAGGACGTAAGAGGTCCTGCTCTAATGGGATTGGTGGCTCGCTACCCCAACTCATTAGGGAACGCGCATCATGTGGTACACAACTGGGCCCTATATGACAAGGATGTATTTTTAAGTAATACCATTATGGAACAGTTTTTGAAAAACATTTATTGCATGTGATGGGTATACTTAAACTACTATATGCTGCATGCTTAGAAACTTTGATGTTTAGTATGCTATGATGAATTCATGCTTATGTCTTGTTATGTGTACATGTTGTATGCTTTCGTATGGATTTTGCGAGTAGGACCGGATCCTTACTAAGCTTTTATGCTTACTAGTTATGTGTTGTCTTATGCTGCAGATAAAGGTAAAGAACACATGAACTAAAGGAAGAGGCTGGAAGGTTGAAGATGTGTGGGGTGGTGGCTCGGGAAAGAAAGACTTTTATATCTACATATTTATGTTAATGTTTATGTTCCCTTGACAATACGTGTTAGTGATTAGGATTGACATGACATGATAATGTTTACCTTTACCTTGGAGGTCTCTTATACTTGATTATGTTATGAGTTACATTACTAGTGATATTATTATGTTATAGAATGACTTGATAGTTAAACAAGCATGCTCAGTCCTTAGTCCTTGCATTGTTGTTTTAATGCCATGCTAGAAGATAGAGTCCTTGCATTGTTGTTTTAATGCCATGCTAGAAGATAGAAAAAAAAATATTACTATATGATTGAGTTGTACGTAACCCCGCCCCGAGGGTAGATATAAGGGCGGGCGTTACATATAGAGTGTGCCAAAAGGTTTAGAAGGCTAAGGTTAGTCTTAATCCTAGAGAAGTGGCACACTAAAGGGAGAATTATGGAGCAATAGAATAAAAATGAGATTATAATTTACCAAATTGGGTGTAATATGAAAATACCATGTAACTTGATGCTAGTAATGTATTATGAATGAATATGGGATGAAGCATCAAGAAGGGGTTCAAATTAGAACTTTGAGTTGAGTTTAAATTGTCAAATTTAGATGGGTTTGAGAAATGTATCAATCATGGGATTCGGGATAGTTTTCGTTAAAGTTATATTTTCCCCGGGTCGACATAGGATCCATAAATCTCTCCATGAAATTTTAGATTTTTTTGGAGATTTGTAGAATTATTTAAGGATTTCTGAAATTCGACTGGAAAACATGAAAATCAGGTATCAACAGTCGACTGATCTAGTAGGGTTAGCAAGAAAAGGTATTTTGGATGATAAAATCTGACCCTTAAATTAACATCCTTAATTATACTTCTTGAACAAAGATTTGCCACATGGTTTAATGGTGATGAGACTATATGGATATCACGAAATTCAAGGTGAATTGATGAGTATTTTAAAATCCAATAAATGATAAGTTTTTGATAGATGCAAGGATATGCTATTTTTTTTAGTTAAGATCTTTATCTATGCTTTCATGATGTGTCTTTTTCATATTGATTGTTTTGCCTAAATTTATTGATTTGTATTGAATGAACAAGATTTATATAGATAAGGACATGGGAAAAGGAGTTTATCATGATTATCTAGAGTTAAGAGACAAAGAGGGGGAGTTTGTGTCAAAATGAAAATATCTATATGAAAAGGGAAAGGTTTGAGAATCATTTTGTATGAAAAACTAAGGTGAATGTCATTGGCAAATATAGAGAATAATGATTGATGTTAAAGTTGATACAAAAATTGTCAAGTTTAGAGGATTTTTGAGTTTGTACTAAAAGTCAAGCACGACTGTTGTTTTTCATGAACCAATATTTTCTAGGATAGGGTATACTCTAACAAATGTGCTTGCAAAGTTTCACATTTTTCTGGATTTTCTGAAATTTTATACGCATTTCTGAATTTCAACTGGAAATTCAGAAACTGTCGTATCAGTCGACTACCCCAGGGGCAGTCGACTGGTAGTGTGGGCAGATTGTGGTTTTGTGATTTCTGAGAGGTTTCTCAGAAATCTGGATTAGTTCTTTTTGGCACCAAGGGTATGGTTGCTTGGGGCAATCTTTTGATGGTGTCAAAGGGGGAGAACTTGGGTGTTAAGTTAGGTTTGGGTTAAAACTTAACCCTGATTGATTTGTGATACTTTGGAGTTAAGTTGGATTACTTAACCGGTTAGTATGAGTGGAGTTAAGTTGGGAGAACTTAACTTGGCATGGGCAATGAGGATTGAAAATTGGGAGAAAGCATAGGTTTAGGGGGGTTGCCTCTTGTGTGTTATGCTTTGTTTTTCAATTGCTATTGCTTTTGTTATTGCTTTTGTTATTGTTATTTCTATATGTTTACCTAACTTAACATATTGCCACATATCAAAAAGGGGGAGATTGTTGAGGTAATCGACCCTGAGATGATCTGGAAGATCATGGAGTTTTGATGTGTGTAGGCAATATGGTTAAGTTAGGGTTTATTGTGAACTAATATGTGTACATAAGTATGTAGGTGTACAGGTACACATGGACTTGGTTGATGTCTTCAGGTGAAGGATGGCATGGAGGCAAGCTGGAGGTTTGCGTACGCATCTGAGGGACCGTTGGATAGCAGGGACGATGAGCCGAGGGATGCGGACTTCGAGGCATACGTGAAGGGTGGCATGGAGGCAAGCTGGAGGCTTGCGTGCGCAATCGAGGGACGAGGGCCGAAGATGAAGAGGGCGTGAAGGCAACAGTCAAGGCTGCTGTTGAAGAGTCAACCGGGTTGTGAGGGTCTGAGTATGAGTGTTTGTATTCAAGGGCTAAGCCGGGAGGGTTCGAGTGCGGAGATACATGTACTCGGGAGTAAAACCATAGGCTTAGGTGTGTACAAGTCGACTGGCCCATAGGCAGTCGACTGGAACAGGCTGGCAGATTCGAACGTTGTACGACAATGGTCGAATCTGAGTGGGACCAGTCGACTGCCCCAGGGGCAGTCGACTGGTAGCGCTTGTTTCAGATTCGAGCCCTATTTAAAGGGGCTCGTTTCAGACTACTATCTCTTAATGAAACTTGCTTGGGTAAAGTGAGTTAGTAGTCTTTTGTGCCCAGATAGTGTTCAAAGTGTTGTGGCGAGGTTTCTCCACCCACAAGGAGCGACGAGAGCTAGCCAGAGGTTATCCGGGGAGTGATCCACCGACGGATTCTTGGATTAGTCACACGTCCGGGTGGATACCAAGTAAATCAGGATGTTAGCATTGTTCGTCACTGTTAGTTTTGTTTTTATTATATATTTCGCTGTGCAACTAACCGTGTAGGATGAAAGGGGGTCGAAAAATTACTATTCACCCCCTCTAGCAAACACAATCGGTCTATCAAGGCATCTGAGTGAAAATTCTATCAACTATCCATTCTGTGGCCATCATGGCGTGGATAAGCACTGATCAGTATCAGGTGCCCGTGTGCACTCGATCGCCCAAGAAGTTTCACATCAACATCTCGATAAGTTTTTCTAGGGGCTATAAATTGACCCCTTAACTCAGAAGAAACCATTCATTCGAGTTGTAATTAATTATACTATAATTTTCCTCTATTTTCTCTTAGTTTTGAATTTGGTAAGAGACTTCTCCGCCCTCAAGGAGTACATATAGAGATTGAGCTTTCATTTGTCTTTGATTAGCAACCTTCCTGGTTACAACCAAGTAAATCAGGTTGTTTGTGCCTCTTTCAGTTTTTAGTAGTTATTGTATTGACTTGCTTATGTTATTTATTTGTGCTAACTAACTATCTTTGTTTTGTAAAAATAAAAGTCCATGTTTATTTTTTCAGGGGTAATTCACCCCCCTCTTGCCAACCGAACGATCCCAACATGCTTTCCCTCGGAATACATTAGATGAATTATTTTGAATTAGAGTTGCATGAGCACACTAACGCCAAATTGGTCAAGAATGGTATAACTTTGTTTGCAGGTTCTTCCAAGAAATACAAGTCAAAGAGAAGAACCATGGATGAGTCTGAGAGTGAGTTAGACTCAAATTTAGAAGATGAAGAATACTTGGTAAACCTGGTAAGAAAAATGTTCACCAAGAAGAAGAAGAGGTTTACAAAGAAGGACATACAAAAGGTGATGAAGCCCTCCACCAGTGACTCGAAGAGCAACATCACCTACTTTAGTTGCAACAAAGACATTTCAAGCATGAATGCTATACAAGGAGGACCAACCCAAGAAAGCAAAAAAGAAGAAGGCGTTACAAGCAACTTGGGATGAGACCTCCTCGGGTGACTCGGATGAAGAACTCACGAAGCAATCCAGTTACGTCGCGTTAATGGGAACCAAACATGAGTTAGAGTCTGAGCAAGATGGAGAATTTGAATACGAGTAGAGCCACGAGTCCATACTCATCTCCAATGGCTCGACTGAGGTACAAGATTTACTTAATGCAATTTTTTTAAAGATTATCATATGCTTAAATAGAAAATTATCTGCTTCCAAAACTAGGATTAACCTGCTCCTTAAGGAAAATCAAGACCTTAAGGAGCAGATTATTATATGTAATTCACTTGAACAAACTCAACTTGAAAAATCTGTTCAAATTGAAAAACTTGAAAAAGAAAACTCCACCTTAAAAGGTGTAGTTCAAAACCTTATGGATTTACTAGAAACTTTCACAATAAGATTCAAAAACCTTGATCTAATTCTTGAATCTCAAAAAGGAGTATACAATAAATCTGGAATAGGATATAAATTAAAATCAACTAACAAATATTTTATCTCCTTTACCCACCCACGAAAGAACCGGAAGAAAGCGTGGGTCCCGAATGTTTTTAGCAAAGCAGGTAGGTCAAAATCAATACTATGTTTCGAAAAGGGCATTCATTATATCAACCCAAAACACTCAACATACGATTTAGGGGGAGGTTCCAAACCAGTTGGCTCTTCAAAACTAACCATACCCATAAGGGTACTTAGGAATAGTTAATTTAGAACTAAGTCTTAACTTGAAAAGTTTAAGGACTAGTACTAAGTTCTCTTGGAACAACCAAATTTGAATGTTCTGTCTAGGCACGTGGTTACTTCTAATGATGTCCAGGTGACTCACCACAACCTGAGAGCTTATCCATGGAAACTCGCTTGGGGAACCCAAAACTATACTTAAGCTAACTCAAGATAAAATGACTCTTGACAATTTAACTTAAACTTATCTCACAAAACTATAGGTTTACCTTTGTTGACAACTTTAGATCGGGTAATATGATCAAGGACAACTGAAGTTAACCCTTTTGTTTGAATTCTTAATTCAATTTTAACTTAATTAAAATTTTACTTTAATTCAATTTAACTTAATCAAAATTTTACTTATGTTTAAACTCTAACTTTAATTAATTCTTACTCAATTAGAAACTTAAATCTTAATTTATTTCAAAATTTTATTTAACTTTAAATTTTAACATTAATTAATTGCTACTCAATTAAAAACTTAAACCTTAATTAATTTTAAATTTTACTTAACTTTAAACTTTAACTTTAATTAATTTTTACTCAATTAAAAACTTAAAGCCTAATTAATTTCAAAATTTTACTTAACTTTAAACTTTAACTTTAATTAGTTTTACTTAATTTAAAACCTAAACCCAAACTTAAACATAAACTTTAATTAATTTTAAAAATTTTACTTAAATTTACACCTTAATTTTAATTAATTTTTTAAAATTAAAATTAATTTCAAAATTTTACTTAACTTTAATTAATTTTACTTAATTAAAAAAAATAAAACTTAAACCTTAATTAATTTCAAAATTTTACTTAATTTTATTCTGTAATTTTAATTAATTCTACTTAATTAAAAACTTAAACTTAAACTTAAACTTAAACTTTAATTAATTTCAAAAATTTTCATAAACTTTAAGCCTTAACTTTAATTAATGTTTTTAGCTTAAAATTAATTTTAGAATCTTTAATTGATTTGAACATAATTAAAACTTAAACTCTAAAATTTTAACATTAATTAATTTCACTTTAAATTTTTTTAAACGTTAACTTCAAAAATTGTATATGACTTTAAACTTCAACCTTAATTAATTTTTTAAACAGAAAATTAAGTTCAAAATTTTACTTAAATTTTAAATTTTACCATTAAAATTAAAATTAATTTCAAAATTAAGCTTTATCTTTAATTAATTTTTTAAACTTAAAATTAAGTTCAAAATTTCATTTAACTTTAAATGTTAACTTTAATTAATTTAAATAAAACTTTGATTTAAAAAATTGTACTTAACCATAAACTTTAACTTTAATTAATTTTTTTAAAACTTAAAATTAATTTCAAAATTTTATTTATCTTTAAACTTAAACTTAAACTTAAACTTAAACTTTAATAAATTTTAAAATTTTAATTAACTTTAATCTTTAGCCTTAATTAACTTTTACTTAAAAAACTTAAACATTAATTAATTCTTTTACTCAATCTTAACTTAAGATTCTATACAAAACTTTATCCTAACTTCTTCCTACTTACCTGTAAGAAATCAAATGGATATTGGATAGTGGGTGCTCTAAATACATTACTGGGAATGACACCAAGTTTACAGATCTCAAATACAAAAGCTTAGGAACCATTGCCTTTGGGAATAATGAAAAACTTAAGATAATTGACATAGGTAATATTGAACTTGAGTTTGGTTTCATTATTAAAAAGGTATTACTTGTTGAAAATTTTAGATTTAGCATACTTAGTATTAGCCAAGTGTGTGATATTGGATACAAGGTTAAGTTTCGATCAACCGAATATCTAATTAAACACATAGATGACCCAAATATAACACTTAGGAGACTTAGGCACAATAACATCTATGAGATCATGCTAACCAGTCCCCTAAGTAACTATCTCCTAACCTAGAAGAAGGAAACTTGACTTTGGCATAGAAGACTGTCACACAGTCATTTCAAAAATCTATCCAAAATAAATGACTTAGTTAGAGAATTACATAAATTACCTAATATTGAGTCAACAATCTCTAATGCTTGTCAACAAGGAAAACAAACCAAATCTACTCACAAACCAATCAATCAAACTTAAACCAATTCCATACTTGAACTAGTTCACGTAAACCTATTTGACACACACAGGGTTGAGTCCATAAATGGTAGCCTTTACTGTTTACTAATTTTGATGACTACTCACGATTCACCTAGGTAAAATTCTTAAAGAATAAAGATGAAACCTTTGAAATCTTTAACAACTTTTCAAATAAATAGAAAATGAAAAAGGGGTAAAAATTAAAAGACTTAAAAGAAGTAACGGAGGTGAATTTAAAAATAAAAAATTTAACCAATTTTACTTAGAAAATGGATACCACCATGAATAAATAGAACCCTACAAGAAACAACAAGAATAATGCTTAATGAATATGACTTACCTAAATACCTTTAGGCTGAGGCTGTTAGTACAACTTGTTATGTAAAAAAATAGAATAACTATAAATAAAAACCTTAGAAAAATATCTTTTGAAATTTATTACAATAAACTACCTAATATTAAATATTTCAAAGTTTTTGGATGTAATGTTTATATCTTAAATACAAGAGAATACTTTGAAAAATTCACTTCTAAGGTTGAAAAATGGAATTTTTGTTGGATACTCACTTACTAGTAGGGCCCATAGAGTCTATGATAAAACCACCTTAGGAATTGTGGAAACAATTAATGTCAAATTTGATGAAAAAGCTAACCCTAATGACTCTAATCAAACACAATTTCAACCAATCAATTTTATAGGTCAAGTGCTAATTAATTTAGATAAAGACCCAAGTCAAACAGAAGACTAAGAAAATGAATTGATTGAGTCAGATCAAGACCAACAATGACAAAGATCTATGTGAGTTAGTTTAGCCCACCCAATTCATCAAAGAATAGGTGATCCAGACATAAGGGTTCAAAGACCCAATTGCTTTTATGATCCTAAGTCAAATTGCTTTAATTTCTAAGATTGAACCCAAAACTATAGAAGAATTCTTACTTGATCTTGATTGGATTATAGCTGTGCAGGATGAATTAGCTCAATTTGAACGTAGTAGAGTTTGAGATTTAGTACCTTTACTAAAGGATAAAAAATTTATTGAAACAAAATGAGTATTTAGGAATAAAATAAATGAATAAGGTGAAACACTCTGGAATAAGGCAAAATTAGTAGCTAAAGGTTTTAGCCATATAGAGGGACTTGACTATGATGAAACCAATGCCCTAGTAGCTTGGCTTGAATCCATTAGAATTCTCTTAAGTTATGCAACCCATAAGGGATTCAAACTCTATCAAATGGTTGTTAAGTCAGCTTTTCTAAATGACCTAATTAAGGAAGAGGTTTATGTAGGGCAACCACTTGGGTTTGAAAGTGTAGAGCACCCTGACTATGTTTGTAAACATAAAAAAGGCATTATATGGACTAAAACAAGCTCCTAGAGCTTGGTATGAATGACTGACCAATTACCTCATTTCTAAAGGATTTAACTAAGGTCAAGTTGGCACAACATTATTTGTAAAAACCATTAAATACGATATTTTGATAGCCCAAGTTTATGTAGATGATATAGTCTTTGGATTAACTAACTCAGATTTTTTACAAGAATTTTCAAATTTAATGGAACGGGAATTAAAAATGAGCTTAGTAGGTCAACTAACTTTCTTTTTAGGCTTGCAAATAAAACAAACAAGTGAAGGGACTTTTGTTTACCAACAAAAATACACTAAGAAATTACTTAGAAAATTTAGAATGGAAAATACCAAAGAAATTAAAACACCTATGACCATAAATCGAACTCTAGATAGTGACCCAAATGATAAACTAGTTGACCTTAGACATTATAGGAGTGTCATAGGTAGCTTATTATATCTATTGCAAGTAGACTTGATACTTTATTTACAGTTAGAATATGTTCTAGATATCAAACCTGTGCAAAAGAGTCTCACTTAACCTAGGTTAAAAGAATCTTTATGTATCTTAAAGGTGCACTCAATATAGGAATGTGGTACCCTAGAACAACCCATTTTGAACTTATAGGATTATCTGACGCAGACTATGCCAATTGTAAATTAGGTAGAAAAAGTACAACTGGTGGATGCCAATTACTTGAACCATCACTAGTCAGCTGGTTTAGTAGAAAATAACATTGTGTTGCCTTATTTACTACTGAAGCAGAATATATAGCTATGAGTCGATGTGTAGCTCAATTGTTATGAGTGCGGCACACTTTTAAAGATTTTAACTTAGATTTTAATAAAGTAAAAATATTCATTAATAATTTAAGCTCAATCAAATTAATTAAGAATCTAGTGCATCATTCAAGAGCCAAACATATTGAAATTAAGCATCACTTTATAGCTTAATCATGATGAATCTAAGTCTAATCTAGCAGATATACTAAACCACTTCCAAAATATGAATTTAGTAAATTAATGTGACAAATTGGAATGTGTGTGATAGACTAGGACCAGACTGCTTACTTAGAATTCTTGCTTTGAAAATTACATTTCAAAATTTCACCTAGTTTTTACTTAGTTTTTTCAAAACTTTATTTAAGTTTTCAAAATTAACTAGTTTGGGTTTTAGAAATTTGTACTTTGATTTCAAAATTTATTATATATTTGAAAAATTGATGTGATGGACTTAGTCTACGTTTAACCCCTAGAACAATATGAACCTAGAGTTTTTGGTAGCCCACATCTCACAAAGTACATTAGGTCCTATGCCAAAACTTAGGCAATCAAAAACTGTGCTTTGGACTCTAGGGGTTAAACCTAGAGTCCTATGCTTTGAAAAATAAGAAGCAAATACAAAATATTTTAACTATTTTCATAAAGGTGCCTTAGAGATTTAAAAATTTCTTTTCAAAATGGTATCAGATTTGAAAATTCCTTAAAGGTACCTTAATCTTTTTCTCATTAAAAATCTATTTTCAAAAACAAATCATCTTTGATAATCCATTAAAAAGGATTAAAATATCATTTTTAGGTCTTAAATTTTTGAAAAGTTATTTTTTCCCTTAAAAGTTTTTTGATTTAATTATCTTCCCAAGAATGTTAATCAAATGCCAACTTAGTAAATTGTTCTTTTACTTTGTCATAATGATTGTGTTATTACTTGGTTCTACTGATGAATGCCAAAGGGGGAGGGGTTATAGGCTAAAGACTAGAAAACTTAAACTTTGAAAAACTAACCCTAATTTTGGAACATATTATTGCATTATTTGTGCTTATTCTGTTATTATTGTTGATGTTTTTTCTAACTTTAGTCCAAATTGTCATTGCATCAAGAAAAGAGAGATTGTTGGTGCAGTTTGTACTAATGGTCAAACTTGTGTTTTGATGAATGACAAATAAAGTTAGGTTTGTTATTTTATAACCTTGTTACTGAGTTTGCAAGATTAAAAGGCTTAGGATCTGACACTAGGTTAAAGTCTAGGATGGTTGAGTCCTGGCAGGAAGTCTAATTGGGTCCATGGGGTTTAACAACTGACTAAAGACTAAGTTGGTGGAGACTTGACATGAAGTCTGACTGGGTGCAGGACCTGACAGTTGGTTGAAGACCTAATGGGTTAAGAAGTTAAGTAAATCTACACAAGGTAAGTAAGGTAAGTCACTGGATGAGCGAATTCTGGTGAGGATGAGTCTCTGGTAGGGACTCTAGGCACGGTCTAGCTTAGAACCATTTTGGAGTTCTAAGCTGAGGTATTGACTAGATCCTGATCTTGGGAAGACAGAGTCTATTTAATACCTTACTTATTTAGTCCATATTTATACTTGTGCTAACCTTGTCTTGTAGGGAAGATCTTATTTTGGACTAATACATTTGGCTGGGTCTAAGCTACAAAATTTAGCCTCGGATGAACAGTGCCCGAAGCACCTCAGGTGGGACATGAGGTACCATAGTTGGGACAGGAGGCACCCTTGGTGGATGAGGCAGACTCCGTGTAATTGCCACTCAAGATGAGAGTTCAGCGATCTGAGGCGCCTCAGGTTGAATCCAAGGCACCTCAGTTGGGAACTGAGGTGCCTCGAAGTGGATCTAAAGTGTCTTCTAGTGGATAAGCTGAGCAGTTCATGGATTAGATAAGCTTTCATATTTGAGGCGCCTTTGTTAGAAACTGAGGCATCTCAAATAGTCATTATAAGGAGCTCGAGTTCAAGCCTTCAAGAACAACTTCTACATTCAATTCTTGGGCTTCGGTGATCCTTCTGCTTCATCATCTTCGTGTTGCGGTCTTGCTATGACTTGACTATTATCGACTGCTGTTGGAAGACCGACACCTACAGATGAATGCTTGCAAATTAAAAAAGTGTAGGGTGTTACGCTTTTCTATTCCTTGTACTCAACTCTCTACTGGGGTTTTCTGATAGAGAGGATTAGTGGATTGCCCATCAGAAAGGTCCAAAGGGCCTAGGCTTTAGAGTAGGAGTCATCGAAGGCTTAGAACCAAATAAAACCCTTGGTGTTTGGGTTCTTGTGCTTTCTTTCGTATTTTTCATTGCGCTCACTTTCTTTTATTCCGAAAAGCCATAATTTTAAAAAGTCACATCATTCACCCCTCCCTGCTCACGTACAACTATCCTACAAGTGGTATTAGAGCCCAAACTGCCAGAAGGTCTAACCGTCGATTATGCAAAAGATCTATGGTCTAATCGAGCCATGTGAGTGGAATATTAACATCGAACAAAGGAAGTGAGGGCTCTCGTGTCGAGATCAAGTGGACCAGACACTAGGCAGGATGTCCTAGTTACAGCTAGGTAAGGAAGTCATAGAAGGTCGGGTCGACCGAGGGGTAGGAAGACCTGGTGGGTTGAGGATCAAACATCAAATAGATAGACTTTCCCGCTTGGGGGCCCTGTGGTCCTTTTTTTGAGGGCCGGTGGGGGGGGGGGGCGGGAGATTGTTGGAGTTGTATGGTTGCAAATATAGTCTCTCATTGAAAATACATGGGAAAGTTATGAGCTTATAAGAGAAAGATATCTTCATTGGTATGAGACCTTTTGGATAGAGCCCAAAAGCAAAACCATGAAGCCTTAGGCCCAGAGTGGACAAGACTATACAATTATGTAGATATCTAAATTCTTTTTGGTCCTAACAGATTCATGCAAATGCAAAACAAAAATGAGTATAATAAAAAGAAAATGATCCAATCCACTCAGTAAGAATTTGAGCTAATATTACTCTAGACCAGTCCCCAACAATGACGTCTAAAACTTAATGTGGGAAATCACAAGTGCACGATTCTATTATCAAGTAATATAAAGATCGAATATACAAGGACTGATGAATATGTGCTAGCCTACAAGTCAAACCCAATTATCCAAACAAAATCAGAGGTTTAGAGTATCAAGAACTAGAAATCCTAGTGAAATAGGTAGTGATCAGAGGAAGAGGGCGACAAGATCATGAGAGAAAGGCAAAGTGTGATGTTGGTCAAAAATAGGAAAGATTATGGTAAAGAGGCAAAGTGTCATCAAAGAGGTAAGGCTGACATATTATTGTAGGAGTCCGAGTGTGATTGTTACGATGTCGTAATTTCACGGCAACATCGTCAGTAATAAAAAGATATCGAATCCATAGGGACTATTGATTAAGTACTAGTTGAGTCCACAAAGCAAGCTATCTAGACGATCAAAGTTGGTTTCCGAAAGCTTGTAAACCAAGATAGAGAAGAAAGAGAGTGGGAGAGAGAGAGAAGGGTTGATCTTGGGGGGAGGTTGGAATGAGTGGAGTCTAAGATTTCAATTTCACTACAATGCTAGTTGACTTATGGATTGTTCATCTCCTAATCTCTATGTTTATGCACTTGTACAAATCCTAACTAAATACTGGTGCGAACCCCACGGAGGCCCACCAAAGTGTTTCCCCTATTAACATCCAATTCTATTAAGTATAAAAGATAACGCGAAGAGGCCAATTGTTAAGGGTACCAACTGTCACCTGAAGGCCCTTGGGTATACAACTTCATGTTACACACATCACTTCCTAACACGGGATTGAGAGAAATCTATTGAGTACAATTAGACAATACCCTGCAAACGATTAGCCTCCATTTCAAGGCAACACCCAAAATGTTTGATTGTTAAGGAAACTATGATGGTCCCCCGGGTGTACGATCTCGGAAATTCTCTCTATGTGGCGACCAATCTCGTACATTTACATGTATTCACCACTTGTAGAGAATCGACCTCCACATTAAGGCAAGGCTTTGGATGTCCTGTTGTTAAGGGTACCCTCCTATCACAAGGGCCCCCAGGGTGTACGATCCAAAGACCCTCATCTACATGGTGATCAATCCCATACATCTACATGTATTCACCACATACACATTTAATCAAATACACAGGGGGCACAACACACATAGAACATGAAATAAGCATATCATTGAACAAGGAAATAGACAAATCCATAGTTTATACATCAACATCACATCATAGCTACTCCTTACATCCTATATCTAGAGAATCTACTCCATTGCAGAGGAAATACAACTAAGAGATAAGGAAATAAAGTGATGTACAACACAAAACAAGAATTGAGAGGGAGGAGAAGACTTATCTATGTAGTATCAGTCTTCTAGGATGCAATCCTTGCACCAGAGGTGGACAGATCATGTAAAATAAAGGAGATAGTGGCTCTAGAGTTTCCACTAGGGGAGAACACTTTCCCAAGCTAAAGGGCGGAGATGCCAAAGCCAAGATGTATCAAAAAGGAGAGAAAATCCCGTTTTATAGCAAAGTCACATGATTGGGAGGCACATCCATGCCTTGTGTTTTAGTGCAAGGGGAGACAACCATGGCACGATCATGCCAAATTGGCACCACTTGCCCTCATGGCGTTTCAACCTGGAGGCAACAAGGGAGGCACGATTGTGCACAAAAGGCACGACTTCCCCTTGTGTTCTTCGTTAAAGGGAGGTATGGCTTGCCCTTGGGTCTTGCAGTAGAAAGACATAGGGGAGGCACGACCTCCCCTCGAAGGCTTCGGCAGAGAGGCATGATCGTGCCTTAGAGGCACAACCTACCTTTGTGAACTTTGATAAAAAGCTCTGGAAAGCCTTGGATGATGTAGGCCTTACTAGATTCAGCTTTCGAAGCACGCTTTCACTTCAAAATGTCTCCGTATCGCATCCTGTTATGAAAACCAAGAAAAGAGCATATTGATATATAAAATAGGATAATTATGATAATAAATGATAGAAAGGGATGCGAGCATGTAAATCATAAATAATAAATACACATGAATGTGTGTCAAATAGTTCCTAAAAATATATACAATCTACGTGCATCACACCTCCAAACTTAAACCTTTGCTTGTACTGAAAAAAACTCATAATCTAAACTCATGTGTCGGTATAGTGCATCATCATCCTTAGTGAAATAATTAAACTCTATCAGCTAGTTTCATTGGTGAACATGAATAAAGTTATTTGGGTGTGGGCAAAATAATAGTTCTCTATGCTCAATGCAATGAGGGAACTAAGTTTGTGAAGCTTCAATCCCTAAGCCTAGTCAAGTCATCATTTTCTTTATTCCATATGTTCCTGGTGGTAGGCACTTCCCTGCCACACGCTTGTTGGGACCGGGTGCATGTCGACAAGGATACGAGTTCGTAAAATTTTAAATTTTTATGTGCAGCGGAAGAATTTGCATAAAATAATTTCCTAAATTATTTTAACTTCGTATCTAGCATGCAATCTTATGGTGTGTTGACATAATCATAAAATAAAACTTTGCAGAATAGTAAACTAATTTACCAAGTACCTCGCGTAACTCGAAGAAAGGGACGAGATCCAACCGTAGCGTCCCTTGGAAGCTTCGCCTCTATTCTCTTCGGGATGACTTCGCAAAGTCACGAGTTTTGTGACGATGAGAACTACTAGATTCTCTATAGGCACAACAAAGAAGATCAAGAGAAGAAAAGAAAACTAACCACCAAGAAAACGGGATCGAATTCCGAGAAGAGAGGAGTCGCTATCCGCTTCTTCTTCTTCTTGCTTCGTTTCTTCTTCTTCTTGAAGCTCACGGCAACCACCTTCTATGGGAGGAGTTGCGCCGGCCCTAGCTTGTGGAAGGGGCGCCGGCCCTAATTGGTGAAGAGGGCGCCGGCCCTAAGGTAGGGGAGAAGAGAAAGGAGAAGAGAAAGAGAGGGAGAGAGGGAGCTACTTCTCTTGACAACTCAATTGGAATTAAGGGCTTGCCTTTGGTTCCTTTATATAGTAGCATCTCCCTTGCTAAGTCTCCTCTTAACAGAATTAACGGAATTAGTTATCATATGAAATTTATCCTATAAATTCTCTTATGAATTATTCCGTTTAAACTAAGTTTTATTATAACTAACTTTATAATAAAACCAATTAGTTATCATAAGAAATTTATCCTATAAATTCTCTTATGAATTTTATCATAACTAACTTTATAATAAAACTAATTAATTATCATAAGAAATTTATCCTATAAATTCTCTTATGAATTATTCCGTTTAAACCAAGTTTTATTATAACTAACTTTATAATAAAACTAATTAGTTATCATAAGAAATTTATCCTATAAATTCTCTTATGAATTATTCCGTTTAAACCAAGTTTTATTATAACTAACTTTATAATAAAACTAATTAGTTTATCATAAGAAATTTATCCTATAAATTCTCTTATGAATTACAAAGTTTTATTATAATTAACTTTATAATAAAACTAATTAATCTCTCCTTTTATTATGGAATAAATTTTTAAGAAATTTATAAACTTTCTTATTATGGAAAAATCAATTCATAATTGATTTTATAAAATTAAAATAAACCATTTCATAGATTATTTTAACTTCCATAAAAAGAATAAATTTCTATAAATTTATTTATATAAATTTCTTTATACAAATTTATTTATCCATAATTTATAAAATAAATCGCGCTAGATCTATTTTATTAATTAAACCAAAATTAATTGGTTTTCTCCCTCTATTGTGGCCGGCCAACCAAGGAGGGTTGACACCCTCTTTGGCCGGCCCAAACCGAGCCGAACTAACGTGAATTAATCTCATTTAATTCGCCCAAAAAGCCTTCAAAAGACTTAGCCATTTTTAGCTTCCATTGCGCCTCTGATTAACTAAAATTCGACTTATTTCTATTGATCGGAAAATCCAATTTTCAACTCGTTTTAAATCCCTTGGATTACTCGTAGTGCGTGTGACTAAATAGGCTTTCAATTTATGTTGGCCGTCTATAATCAACAAATTATAGAACGATCATGAGTGACACCTAGTAGTACATCATGATCCCCAATTAATCGAAAGATCAACGGTTTGACCCCAGAAGAAATTATTCTGAAACCCTTCAGCAGCTCTAATGAATCGTGCCCCATTCCCTTCACCACCTTATACCCACTTGGTTCAGGACACGGTCTATGGTGTCAGTCCCCACTAGGCTGACTACGTCACACCTAGCCCAAGTAGTGTCTTTCTCGTCCTTTGGATTTCTAATTACTCTCATGTATTTTAGAGACTCGCACTCTAAACATGATATACTCTGGCCAGAGGTTTTTGAGTAACAATCCGACGATAGGCCTGGGTATACATCTCCTCGCAAGGAGTGGTGAATCCTTTGTAGGCTGTTCAAACGTCTTCGGGCACTTCGGCTTATACCCAATCATCCTGGGTCCACACCTCCTTGGAGATGCTTGCTTAAGATGTTAAAGTATAAGTCTCCATGACCAAGACGACTTGAACACCGTAAGTCAACGGAACATTGCACTTAAGCCGCAGTAAGAACTTCATTGACATTTCTATAGATAGATTCCATATGAAGTCTTACAGCTAGTCACTCCAATGAACTAGTTCCCATAACTAGCATCCATGTTTATCTCCGGACATCCCAATGTCACCAGCTAGTGAGAATCAGCTGATTAGAGAATAACCCATGCTAGTCTCAACAGAATTGATAGTGTCCGTATTTATCAATTCATCGACTAGGGATATTTTCAATACTTCACATTTGCACATTTAGAGATAATCACTAGTTGTGATCCCATCACAAATTCTCTTATGCTGTGAGTTGTATTGCGGACATTCAGTAGATGAGTTTAAGATCACAATCAAATACACAAGCATGTATACTCAAATAGTGAATTATCATTTATTTAAGATAAATGTTTACAATCATAAGGAGATTGCCTTAGGACACTTCTCTTATATCACTAACAACGCTTGGTTCATATTTCTCTCAAACTACACAAGGTCTCAAAGGCGAGCTCGAAATTAAGAGAAACTCAATATTTATTTCCACAGTAACCTAACTCAGTCTCAAAGGGGTAACATACTAGTTTCCACTCATGACACTATTTTTTATATCCTTTATTCAAATGATTTTGATTGTTTTTTTTTGTTCTTCAAAGTGTATCACTAACACAAATGCATATATATACAAATACAAATGCAGGGATTAAGATTTTCCAAATAAGGTTGCATGCTCCTAGTTCATCCAGTAACCAAAATGAAGTTTAAGAAATCACCATGAAAATACAAGTACTAATCAATGAATCATGACTAATTTCAAGGTTATCTACCATCTAAACTTGGGCAATGTGAAAAGAAATCCTAAAACTAGGCCATCACACAAATATTCCAAAAAAAGCAATGCTCACTTCATACTACTAAAGATAGAGAAAATCATTCACCAAACATATAAACACTAAAAGTAAACAACAAAAGCCAAGAACAAGAGTGCTAGAATTTTTACTTAAAAATAGGATAGCATAATGTGATGAATACTGCAACCAAGGAAAAAATTTATTATCCAAAAAGAAATCAAACCAAAACTAACTAACAACAACTGACTAACAACCCAATGCATATATGCATTCTCCTAGACATAAACTTTTCATTGTCCCAATGAAAATACAAAATACAATATGGAGGAGGATTTGAAATAAGAGAAGTTACTAAGTGATGAGCTCCAAATAGTTGAGACATTTATGTGCTGAAGATACTCCCCTATCTAATATTCTCATTCCTCCACAACTTTGAATACTGCAAAAAGGATTAGACAAGAAAAACAAGTAGGCGTTAGGATTAGAAGAAAGAATAAGCAGAAAAAGGGGCACCATGAGTGTCCAGGGAAGAAAACACGACCATGTGGAAATCACACGATCATGTGAAGTGGAAGAGGCACGACTGTACCTAGATGGCATGGCCATAACGTGGAAGTCACTACACATGTAACGCCCGCCCTTAATCCCCTAGGGATTCGGCGGCGCTACTTTAACTTTCATACATTACAACTACACGTATGCATTCATATTTTTCTTTTCAATCTAATCTATGCATGGGCACATGTAACATTAAAGCATGCAAGGTTCATGTAGCGGAAGCATAATTATTTTTCAGAACATTCAACCAAGCATGGACATCAAGTATTCATCATCAAACATAGCATGTATATAAAAAAGAACATAACATGGGTTTAACATGACAAGTTCCAAAACTTGAAGCAACTAAGAGCAAGATCCTTTTTATCCACCAACACTATCACACACACACTTGCCCTTCTCCCGCAGCTTCCATAGTTTAGCGTCCTTTATCTGTAGCATAAGGGAAAACACTAAACGATAAGCAATAGCTTAGTAAGACCCTGCCCTACTCACAAAACCGGATATCATGAAAAGGTAATAGAATATATCACATTCAAGCATGGTAAGTATTTAAGCATGTTAAACATCTAAGCATGTTAACTTCATAGGAAGGTTCTTTTGAAAACATATAAACATAATACTTGAACATAGCATAATCATTAGGGCCCGGCTTGTACTTCATATTTTGCGCGCGCCCCTAAATAGGAACGAGATAGCTAATCCCGAACCACTAGGGTTTACTAGGCCTTCACAAAAGTCCTTCAGCCTAGTATCATAATCATTTGACTCGCTTTAAGAGTCTATAGTACAAGCCATTATAAAATAAAATAGTTATCATGTTCTTCATTTTCATAAAGTATGCTCTTAGTCCCAACCTTCTAGGGAAGCATTCTTTAGGACCAAAGCCTTCTTCATTCATGCCCTAAAGGGCTCATTCTTATGCATATGTATGCATTCATAATCATGATAACTAGCATAGTATAAAGCATGCATTTCATGGGAGCAACCAAGGATAGGGTCCAAGAGCTCTCTCTCTTGGCTGAAAGTTGAAATGGGGCTAGCATGCATTCCGGTCACATATCAAGATCACACAAGCATGTCATATCTTACACAAGATCCTTATCATGCATGGTATTCATTTGACCTAATCCATTCCCAAGTATAGGGTTGAGTACTTTGGGGTTTTTAGCCACATAGCATCATGAACATTCTTACAACACATGTGATATTATAGAGATTCATTAGAGTGTATAGCATGAAGTTAAGCTTAAGAACCTAACCCTAGGGTAGGGTTGGCCGAATGGTTGGAAGGGGATTCCTCTCCCTCCTAGCCTTCTTTACTCACACACAAAATAATACATTCATGCAAACATCATCATTAAGCATAGGAAAGTATGTGGCCTACCCTAACCCTTGGTTAGGGTGATGGCCGAAACATGTAGAGACATGTAGAGGGTATCATGTGAGTCATGTAATCGATTCAAGAGCAATTATGCTACAGGTGAGGGGGCACTTACCTCTTTCGCTAAATATCCTTAAGGTATACCCTTAGTTTGGAGGGGATGTGCTTGCCCTTGCTCTTGAGGTCCTTGACTTCTTCTTGCCTTGCAAGAGATTCAAACCTTCAATGGGGTCTTGGGAGTGTCCCTTGGGATGAAATCCTTCTCTTGGATTTTCGAAAATTGAAGAGGGAGAGGGGAGTTAGGATTTCGAAAATTGAAGAGGGAGAGGGAAGTTAGGATTTCGAAAATTGAAGAGGGAGTCTCTTGGATTTTCGAAAATTGAAGAGGGAGAGTGAGTGAGGGGTTTGCAACAATGATGGTTAGCCCCTTAGCATTCCCTCTTATTTATACTAAGGGAAGAGGCAAGGTGCCTCTTCTCCAAGTGTCTCTTCACTAAGGGGTTTCTCATCAAGAGTCTCTTCCTCTACCCTTTCACATTCCCTAACCCTTAACAAGAATTTCCCTTCTTTTCTCTCAGCACTCCCCTGCTGGGTGAATTGGTTACTTCGTTGCTTTTCAAGGCTTTGCTTACCAAGAGTTCCAAGGTTCGATCCTCGGCAAGAGCATATTTTTGCTCCTCTTTGGTTTTCACTTTTGCAAAGCCCATTAGCCCAATTCACTCTCATATTCTCAAATCACATATTATGAAATCACATATTCCAATTCATACAATCACATATTCTAATTTATGCAAATTACATATTCCTATTTATGCAATCACATATTCGAATTTATGAAATTACATATTCCTATTTATGCAATCACATATTTGAATTTATGCAATTACATATTCTAATTTATGCAATCACATATTCTAATTTATGCAATCACATATTCTAATTTATGCAATTACATATTCTAATTCTTTCTAATGAAATCACATATCATTTAATCATGACATCACAAAAATATAATTTTATTCATTCATGAAATAAATGTCATACCATCTGATAACCTATATCGACATTTTTGTGCCCTAATGAAAATCGAAAGCAAGCCCAAAATTTGGGGCGTTACAATCCCCTACACCTTATAGAAAGTTCGTCCTCGAACTAAAACAATTCTGGGTACTTGGGTTTCATTTCATCTTCGCGTTCCCAGGTGGCCTCCTCGAACTGTTGACTTTGCCACAGGACCTTTACTAAGGGCACCTTTTTGTTCCTTAGCTTCTTAACTTCTCGGTCCAATATCTGAATGGGCCGACTTTCATAACTTAGGTCCTCCTAGATTTGAACCGTTTGTGGTTCGATCACCTGGTCTGGGTCAGGAGTGCACTTCTTGAGCAGCGAGACATGGAACACGCTGTGAATAGCTGACATCTCCTGCGGTAGCTTCAGCTCGTAAGCTACCTGGCCTATTCTCTTTAGGATCTTGTACGGTCCTACATATCGCGGACTCAATTTTCCCTTCTTTCCAAATCTCATAACTCCTTTCATAGGAGCCACTTTAAGGAATACAAGGTCCCCAACTTGGAATTCCAGCGGCCTACGTTGCTTATCCGCATAGCTCTTCTGCCGGCTCTGAGTAGTCTCAATTCTTTGGCGTATAGCCCGGGTGGTGTCGTCAATAAAATCAATCCGGAGTCCCATTTCTTTCTTTTCGCCACCGTCAAACCAACAGATTGGAGATCTACATCTCCGTCCATATAAAGCCTCATACGGTGCCTTAGAAATGGGGTTAGTACCAGGAACCAACTCAATTGCAACTCTTTATCTCTTTCAGGTGCTAACCCTGGTATACTTATACACATACATTGTAATTATATACTTATTGTGATTATGGGTAATTGAGATCTTATTTATTATATCACCAAAATTTATTTTATTCTGTCTTATAATTCTACATACAAAACTAGTCCAACATAGTGGCCTGTGACTACATTTGATGTATTCGTCACGTCTTCCTTGGATAATGAGAAAACCCTTGCATTCGTCGCAACCGGTGGTACGTGCGGTTGGGGAGGTGCTTGCTTTTTGGCGCGGCAATCTTGGGCCTTGTGCCCTACCCATCCGCAGTTGTAACACTTGCCTGTCCCCTGGCGGCAAGCTCCTGGGTGCAGCCTTCCGCATGTAGCACACGGGTCGAACTTGGTTTGCTTGCTGGCGGGACCACTTTGTGAGTCGTTCTTTCTCTTGCCATTGTGGTTCCCCTTCCAACTATCATTCTGAGGCTTCTCACCTCCGGCTTGGGTTTGACTCTTGTTTTGGTCAGCACCTTCTTTTGATGGT